>CAXKVI010000001.1:133624801-133909169 GCA_964058755.1 Campiglossa producta
CCCATGTCAAAAACTACAGCCATACACCTCAAAACTGAGGAATTTTCATAATTCTTACTGCGATTTCACAGGTTTAAGCGAGTTCCCTGCAGCGAAACCTCAAACTAATCAGAAAAATACTAATATACAACTATAATTTTCTGGCAGAACTCATACTAGTCAGGAAATATCCATTTCATACCAGTATACAAATAGAATTTTCCGGCTGAACCCATACTAGTCAGGAAATATCCATTCCATACTAGTATACAACTAGATTTTTCTGGATGAAATTATACCAGTTGAAAAAAACAAAATTCATTCGTTTCGTTTTCTCTTATAATTCATAGATGCTTTTTCGTGATTGGGTAAATACAAATAGCCGCTGCTTTCTTAAGAATAAACATGAAAATAAAGTCAAATGATAAAATAAAGGGTAAGCCAGGAAAATTCTGGTTGAAATCATACTAGTCCAGGTTAAAAGCCTTTTTGACTAGTATATTCCATACTAGTCCTTTTTGGACTAGTTCATTTTATGGAAATTATACTAGTCCAGGATGAACTAGTATGGAACTGGTATCTTACAACTAGCATGAAACTGGTATTTCTGAAATTGACATCTTGTAGGACATCAACACGTAAAAAATACCAGTTGCTTATAAAAAGACAGAACACCGGGCCCAACTAGTCAGTGTTCTGTCTTTGTTCCATATAAGCTCGGTGCACCAACTAGTTGTAAAGTAGTTTTCAACTAGTTGCTTTCGCTGCAAGGTAGCGACATAAGAGTGACATTGTCTGAAATGCAACAAATTCCACATCTGAACACTTTGTATGGGCTGAACTGTTCTAATTTGCTTGATCATGTCCTATGGAGAGATCAATTGCGAAAAAAAACTCGAGCTCTGAGGTGTTTGGATGTAGTTTTTGTCATGGGAAGATCTCCAAAAATGCCTGATACCACTTAAGAGTTGCGTTCTACGACACATGTGTAAATATTCGCCTTTTAAAAATAGTCAAAGTTGGACAAACCTGCTTCAACAATCGAAAGCACAGTAAGAATTATGAAAACTACCCAGATTTAAGGTGTCTGGTTAAAGTATTTGTCATAAGGCGAAGTCTAAAAGTACCTGGTACCACGTAAGGGTGGTCCTCTATGACACATTGAAAATATCTGCCCTTTAAAAGCAGCCAGAGGTAGACGAACCATCTCAAACATGTGAAAACGCAGTAAGAATTATAAAAATTTCTCAGTTTTGAGGTGTCTGGCTGTAGTTTTTGACATGGGGCGAAGTATAAAAATAGCCGATCCTTCTTTAAGGGGGTCTTCTATGACACATGTGAAAAGATCTGCTCTTTAAAAGCAGCCGAAGTTGGACGAACTCGCTTAAACCTTTGAAATCGCAGTAAGAATTATGAAAATTCCTCAGTTTTGAGGTGTCTGGCTGAAATTTTTGACATGGGGCAAAGTATAAAAAATACCCGATACTTCTTTAAGGTGGTCTTCTATGACACATGTGTGAAGATATGCCCTTTACGAACAGCAAAAGTTGGACCAACTCGCTTAAACCTGTGAAATCGCAGTAATAGTTATGAAAATTCCTCAGTTTTGAGGTGTCTGACTGTAGTTTTTGACATGAGGCGAAGTATAATAATAGCCGATCCTTCTTTACGGGGGTCTTCTATGACACATGTGAAAAGATCTGCTCTTTAAAAGTAGCCGAAGTTGGACGAACTCGCTTAAACCTTTGAAATCGCAGTAAGAATTATGAAAATTCCTCAGTTTTGAGGTGTCTGGCTGAAATTTTTGACATGGGGCAAAGTATAAAAAATACCCGATACTTCTTTAAGGTGGTCTTCTATGACACATGTGTGAAGATATGCCCTTTACGAACAGCAAAAGTTGGACCAACTCGCTTAAACCTGTGAAATCGCAGTAATAATTATGAAAATTCCTCAGTTTTGAGGTGTCTGACTGTAGTTTTTGACATGAGGCGAAGTATAATAATAGCCGATCCTTCTTTAAGGGGGTCTTCTATGACACATGTGAAAAGATCTGCTCTTTAAAAGCAGCCGAAGTTGGACCAACCCGATTAAACATGTGAAAAAGCAGTAAGAACTATGAAAATTCCTCAGGCTTGAGGTGTCTGGCTGAAGTTTTTTCCATGGGATGAAGTATAAAAATGCCTGATACTACTTGGAGATAGTGTTCCACGACACATGTGCAAAGATCTGCCTTTCAAAAACAGCCAAAGTTGGACAAATTCGCTTAAACATGTGAAAGTGCAGTAAGAATTATAAAAATTCCTCGGTTTTGAGGTGTCTGGCTGAAGTTTTTGACATGGGGCGAAGTCAAAAAGTACCTGATACCACTTAAGGGTAGTCTTCTATGACACATGTGAAATTATCTGCCCTTTAATAGCAGCCAAAGTTAGACCAACGCAGTTAAACATGTGAATTCGCAGCAAGAATTATGAAATTTCCTCAGCTTTGAGGTGTCTGGCTGAAGTTTTTGTCATGGGGCGAAGTCTAAAATTGCCTAATATTAGTTAATAGTAGTGTTATACGATACATTTGTAGCGATCCGCCATTTAAAAGCAGCCAAAGTTGGGTAAACCCATTTGACCATGTGAAAGCACAGTAAAAATGATGAAAAGTTCCCGTGCTTTGGGTTGTTTGGCTTAAGTTTTTTTCATGGAATGAAGTCCGGAAATGCCTGATACCGTTTAAGGGTAGTGTTATACGACACATGTGTAAAGATCCGCCGTTTAAACGTGGACAAAGTTGGAGAAACCTGCTGAAACAAGTGAAATCTCTGTAAAAATTTGTGAAAATCCCGAGCTTTGAGGTGTCTGGCTGAAGTTTTTGCCATGGGGCGAAGTCTAGAAATGACTGAAACTACTTAAGGGTAGTGTCCTACGAAACATCTGAAAAGATCCGTCGTTTAGAAATTGTAAAAGTGGGACAAACAAGAGAAAGCTAATTAATAGGAAAATAAAAGTTCCCGAACTTTGAGGTGTCTAGCTGAAGTTTTTGCCATGGGATGATGTCTGGAAATGCTTGATTCTACTTAAGGGTAGCAGTTTACGACACATATGTGAAGATCTGCTATTTAAAAGTTGTCAAAGTTTGTCAAATCCACTTAAACATGTGAAAGCGCAGTAAAAATGAGTGAAATTTCCCGAGTTTTGAAGTGTCTGGCTGAAGTTTTTGCCATGGGACGAGGTCTAAAAATTACTGAAACTACTTAAGGGTAGTGTCCTACGACACATGTGAAAAGATCTATCATTTAAAATTAGTAAAAGTGGGACAAACAAGAGAAAGCAAATTAATAGGAAAATAAAAGTTCTCGAACTTTCAGGTGTCTGGCTGAAGTTTTTTCCATGGGATGATGTCTAGAAATTCTTGATTCTACTTAAGGGTAGCATTTTACGATACATGTGTAAAGATCTGTTATTTAAAAGAGGCCAAAGTTGGTCAAATCCGCTTAAACATGTGAAAGCGCAGTAAAAATTAGTGAAATTTCCCGAGTTTTGAGGTGTCTGGCTGAAGTTTTTTCCATGGGACGAAGTCTAAAAATTCCTGATACTACTTGAGGGTAGTGTTCTACAAAAAATGGGAAAATATTGGGTAGTTAAAAGCAGCCAAAGTGGCCCAAATGCGTGAAATTAGTAAAACAGAATAAATTTCCATAGGAAAATCCGCGAACTGGGGGTGTCTGGCTGGAGCCTTGTCACTGGTACGGGTCTAACAACACTTGATACTGACGCGGGGTGGTAATCTACGTCAAATATGTGAAAATCATCCATTATAAAATAAGTGAAGTTAGGGTCATTTTTTGGCGACTTTGACCCCCGATTCCTAGGCCCTTGTCATAGGTACAGCTTTAAAATTTTCACATTCTTTCTAGATTCGGGGAGGACTATCGATCGGTATTGGTTTCATCCATTATAAAATAAGTGACGCTTTTAGGCTCTGGGATCTCGCTCTATTGCCTTTTGCATCCATTGCCTTTCAAAATATTTTATAAAAGTGTGTAGTTCGGGAAAATCATTATGATTGGTGAGTGCATCCTGTTTTAATAAATTAAAACCCTCTGTGATTTTTTGAGGTGGTAAAAGAGGCAAAAAGAGAAACTTTTTATATAAACGTTTGGCATTGCAATTTTTGTTCAATTTTTGAGTAAGTTGATTAATTTTGGTGGCGTTTTTTCTCAAAGCATTACAATAGTGGAACCAACATCCAGATATTCTAGCTGTAGGAAAATTCCGGCTTAAACTATTTCGCAGAGCTCTTTCAAAATCCGTTTTAAATGATGTTGCATTAAATTCAAATAAGTTATTATTAATGTATTGAAAGAGATGGGTGTAAGTTGCTTCCGACTTATTCGACATCAATATAAATATAAATGGATACGTCTAAAAAATAAATATAAAACTATTATTAGAGTATATACAACTTATTAAGCAGAATTTGAAACTATCTCGTCCCCCGCTATTCCCTCATTAAAAATAACCCAAATAGATATATTTTTTAGGTGCACTCACATGGTTTAAATATCCGATATGAATAATTAGCAATTGCTTGTACCCACACTGCGGGACAACACTAAATGTAGCATCCACAAAATAGTTTTTATCCAGATATTCGGAGTTTGTAATTATCGCGGTTATTGCAGGCGACATGAACAACGAATAAGAAAAGTCCTTTTCAATAATAGTGGACTTGTAAAATAATTTAGACTCGCCGCAAATATTCTCTTCGAATTTTGATGTACCAAACTTTTGTAAAATTGACTCTTCGGAAAAAAAATTTTGTATTTCTATTGGAGATAAGGGATTTTTTGGCAATGCACAGTTTTTTATATAGCATAGATTTCTTTTCATCTTAGCATATTGCACTAAATGCGCAGAGCTCGCATTTTCCAAGCATACATCATCGAATATGTCGCGCGTAGCGTTTCTTTTTAAGTTAACGTTTTCGCATTTTTTTTTTATTGAGTTGGTTATCTCTAATTTTTGAGCAAATTCTTCCTGGTTCACATGGTTATGCACTTTTTTATTTAGCATTTTGCATTCTTTTGTAGCGCTGTCTATGGACACACTAACTTGACAGTTTTTTATATAGCACACATAACGATCACTTTTAGAACTACTACTTTTAATTTTATACAATTGTTTTTCGTCCTCCACGTACAACAAGAGGCTATCCTTTCGCATTCCCGACACAAATTTATGGCGCAAATTATTCAACTCCATACCGTTTTTGTTTTTAATTTTTTTTCGACCGACTTCAAATAGAAACAGATTTTTTATAAATTGAATTTTTTGTAAAAATCCTAATGTCATTCAATATAATATCAATGTGTGCTTGGGTGTCTGTAAATCAAGTTATAAATTGCAAAGTTAAGATGTTAGCAATTTGAAGATCAAACCAAAAGCGATTTTTATCTGAATTTTTATTTTTATAAGAATTTTAGGCATTATTAATATTATTAAATATTTTAAATTTTTATCAAAATAAAAAATGAAAATTTGGAATTAAAAATCGCGCGATTTTTAATTCCAAATTTTCGCCTGCGGCGCTTTTTTTTATATAGACCTAGTATTTATAACTCATTTTTGGGTAAAGTTAGATTAATAAGGCTAAATATTTAAAATTTTTATTAAAATAAAAAATGAAAATTTGGAATTAAAAATCGCGCGATTTTTAATTCCAAATTTTCGCCTACGGCGCTTTTTTTAAATAGACCTAGTATTTTTAACTCATTTTTGGGTAAAGTTAGATTAATAAGGCTAAATATTTAAAATTTTTATTAAAATAAAAAATGAAAATTTGGAATTAAAAATCGCGCGATTTTTGATTACAATTTTTCACCTGCACCGCTTTTTTTTAATAGACCCAGTATTTTTAACTCATTTTTGGGTAAAGTTAGATTAATAAGTTGATTTGATTTTGTGTTTTTCCGACAGGGTGGATACTAGATGTATATTGGAACGATTTTCCGTCATCCCTTGTCAAATTTGGTTTTGTAACAAACCGGTTTCGGCGATCTGCCATCTTCAGTGTTTGATTTCGTTCTCGAAACGAAAGAGAACGAAATCAAACACTGAAGATGGCAGATCGCCGAAACCGGTTTGTTACAAAACCAAATTTGACAAGGGATGACGGAAAATCGTTCCAATATACATTTAGATTAATAAGGCTAAATATTTAAAATTTTTATTAAAATAAAAAATTAAAATTTGGAATTAAAAATCGCGCGATTTTTAATTCCAAATTTTCGCCTGCGGCGCTTTTTTTAAATAGACCTAGTATTTTTAACTCATTTTTGGGTAAAGTTAGACTAATAAGGCTAAATATTTTAAATTTTTAATAAAATAAAAACTGAAAATTTGGAATTAAAAATCGCGCGATTGATAATGATAAATTAATAAGACTAAATATTTTAAATTTTTATCAAAATAAAAAATGAAAATTTAAATTTCCACACGGGGCTATTTACTTTTGAAAGCGGGCGTTATTTCCAAAAAAAAGGAAATGACGCCCGCGGGCGCTATTTCCTTTTAATGGCGGGCGTTATTTCTCTTTTGAAGAGGAAATAACGCCCGCGGGCGTTATTTCTTTTTATTTGGAAATAACGTCCGCGGGCGCTATTTCTTTTTCAAAAGGAAATAACACCCGCGGGCGTAATTTCCTTTTGTCGGCGGGCGTTATTTCCCTTTTAAAAAGGAAATAACGCCCGCGGGCTTTATTTCCTTTTGAAAAGGAAATAACGCCCGCGGGCGTTATTTCACTGCACCTGTTTTTCGCTGTTATTAAGGGTGTTGTTGGTAAAAGTGGCAATGTTTTGGTTTTACACACAAATACTGATGTTTACTAGACAGGGCAACGAAATCTCCGCGTTTACGCGGCAATACAAGCCAAGCGAAATTTTTTTTACAGAAACAAAAAAAAAATAGTGTGACGTCAAATTGACGTCAATCGACTATTTCAGTAGAGACGAACCATCGAATTGAGTTACAGAAACCCAGTACTGCCGGTTCACGAATCGGTTCAAGTTTAATCGAGGTGGTTCGAACCACTGAGCCGAACCACCCAAATTTTCGGGAAGTGGTTCGAACCACTCAACTCAACCCAGCGGAGTGGTACGATGATAGAGAGTGCAGAGACGCAGTGAAAAGAAAGGACGACGCCTATAAGGCAACGTTAAAAGCGAATACAACAAGGAGCGTGTGTGAACACTACCGCGAGATGAAGAGGGAAGCGAGACGGCTTTTCCGGGCGAAGAAAAGGGAAGCGGAAAAGCGTGAAATCGAAGAGCTTGAAATGCTAGCCAGCAGAAGCAACGCCCGAAAATTTTATCAAAAATTCGACGAATGGCGGAATGATTTAAACCCGGGGCAAACTCCTGTAAAAATGACAACGTCGACCTGGTGGCAGACGTTCTGAGAGTACTAAGGTTATGGAGGGATCACTTCTCTGCCCTTTTAAACGTAGGAGCAGAGCAACAATTCAGAAAAGAGGAAGAGCCCGGCCCAACAATGCAAGACGATGGAATTGAAGTTCCACAACCCGACTATAACGAGGTGCGAATAGCTATATCACGGCTAAAAAACAGTAAAGCGGCAAGGAGCTGGTAAGGTGCATGCTCTTGTGCAGAATATGGTCGGATGAATGCATGCCTGAAGATTGGATTCTAAGTGTTCTCTGCCCAATCCATAAAAAGGGTGATACCGCAAACTGCGCCAACCATCGTGGAATCAGCCTTTTGAGTATCGCATATAAGGTTCTATCAAACGTATTGTGCGAAAGACTGAAGCCTGACGTAAACCGACTGATTGGACCGTATCAGTGTGGCTTCAGACTTGGTAAATCTACCATCGACCAGATTACAATACGCCAAATCTTGGAAAAAACCCGTGAGAAAAGGATCGACACACACCATATCTTTGTTGATTTTAAAGACGCCTTCGACATCACGAAAAGGAGTTGCCTATATGCCGCTATGTCTGATTTTGGTTTCCCAGCAAAACTTTTACGGCTGTGCAAAATTACGCTGAACAACACCACCAGCTCTGTCAGAATCGGGAACGACCCCTCCGAGCCGTTCAAAACTAAACGAGGTTTCAGGAAGGCCGACCCCCCTATCATGCCATTTCTTTAATTTGGTGTTGGAGAAAATAGTACAAGCTGCAGAACTTAATCGCGCTGGAACAATATATTACAAGAGCGTACAACTGTTGGTGTATGCCGACGACATCGACATCATTGGCCTAACAACCGCGCCGTAACTTCTGCATACTCCGAATGAGAAAAAGAAGGAAAAAATGAGTTTGGTGGTGAACGAAGGTAAAACTAAGTACCTGCTGGCATCAAGCAAAGCGTCAGCGCATTCGCGGCTTGGCAACCACTCCACTGTTGGCAGCCGTAATTTCGAGATAGTAAAGGACTGTGTATACCTCGGAAGCAGCATTAATTCCAACACCAATGTAAGCCGGGAAATCTATCGAAGGATAACTCTTGCAAACAAATGCTACTTTGGGCTGAGTAGGCAATTGAGAAGTAAAGTCCTCTCTCGTCGAACAAAAACAACACTCTATAAGTCACTTATCGTACCCGTCCTGCTATATGGTGCCGAAGCATGGACATTGGAAGCATCTCATGAGGCGGCTTTGAGATTATTCGAGAGAAAAATTCTTCGAAAGATTTACGGACCCCTAAAAGTTGGCGACGGCGAGTAGCGAAGAAGATATAATGATGAGCTGTATGAGCTTTACGCAGACGTCGACATAGTCCAGCGAATTAAAATCCAGCGGCTTCGCTGGCTAGAACACGTGGTGCGAATGAACGAAGACGCTCCGGCTTGGAAGGTATTCTTATCGGCACCCGCCGGTGGAAATAGAGGAGATCTGAATATACGCGGTGTCTCCAATTGGCGCTAGTTGGCTCAACAAAGAACCGACTAGCGAAACATTGAGAACGGACCAAATCGCCTAGGCAGTTAAAGGCTATTTTCAGTAAGTAAGGTTCGAACCAAAGAGTTTTTTGAAGTGGTTTGCATCACTGAATGAAATATTTGTTACCAGTTCTTTGCAATCTCTTTAAAAGACCATTTATCTGAATATATTTTTGTAGGAAATTGAATTCCCTACAAAAACTGCCTAGACTAAAATTTTCTCACACTAGCCGTTTTCTGGTATTCTAGCCTCAAACATTGGAACGTTTTTTCGAATCCCTGCCTTTTGTTTCAAAACATTTGAAGCATCATCGGGAATAACATTCCAAGTGTCAATTTTTTCAAAACCGGCTTTATTGCATATTACCTTTTGTATTGCTCTCTTGCATTATCTAGATAACAAATTTTCTGTAAAACTGTAAAAATGTAATTAGAAATAGTAGAGTAATGTAAAGTGACACATTATTTTGCATGGAAGCGTGGAAAGTGATTCGTAAGAGCACTAGAAGATCATAGGAAAGTGTAAAACTGATGATATGAAAGAAATAAAATAAAAAACTATGACTTTAGCGATTTTTGCTCTCCTGACAATTTATGATTTTGTAATTTAGAACATTATTATCGATGATGCTTAAATTGTCAGTCACTGCAAGGCAGAATAGTAGTGTTTATCTACCCTACCGCATTCTTACCTTTGAGTCCAATGAGAGAATCCCATTTGAGAACAAGTTGAGAACTATCCCTTTCTCAACTTGAGAAACAGCGTTTTGTTTTTTGTCATGTAAAAAAATGTTCTTTTTGTTGAGGTTTGAGAAGCCCCTTAGTTCTCAACTTGAGATTTAACGTAACTCAAGCCCAAATGTTTGTTGGGAAACTTGAAACTCTTTAAAATTTATTTTAATTCAATTTCAAGGAAAAATTTCCCTTATTTGGCTCCAAGGACATAGCTTCCTTAATCAAAGACTTTTTTCCTCAATTTAAGAAAACAAATTTTAAATTGAGGAAAAAAGTCTTTAAATTAAGGAATATTTTACTTATGTTAAGGAAGCCATGTCTTTGGAGCCAAAATAAGGAAACTTTTTTCTGAGTGTGTTTTTTATTCTTGTTGTGAATATGTTTTCCATCTGGATGTAGGGAAAGGCGTTGTATATTATCGAAGCAATTAGTAATGTCCACAAAAGTTTTTCTATTTGATAAGGTTTCCTTTTTATTTTATTGTTCCAGAATGCATTCCAGCTCATCATCTGAGCTTATCAAATAATTCAAATTTCATCTTTTTCTTCGCAAGTTCACTACAGTGTCAATTATTTTATTCCAAAGTTCGTGAAAAATAATTGTGTACCTAATTTAAAAAATAAATTTGAATCCGGTGCACAAAAGTTTTGTTTATAACAATACATTAAATACTAGTGAGTGTAATTATTGCAATTAGGCGTGAAACTTGAAACTCTTTATTTGGTTGTCGTTTCGTGTTTTGGTTTCTATCCGACCAAGCACGTCAGTAGAGTGTTTTATCCGGTCTTACTGGCATCGCGTTTAGCCCATGTATGCAATCTTGCATTTATATTCCTGCTAATGTGCCCTGTGTTCTCTCACTTTATAGACTTCTTGTGATTTTAAGGCGATTACAGGAAGCTTGTGATTTTTTATGCGCGCTTATCGTAGCTGTTTCCTTTCCCTTTTGTATATGGGGAGCGGAAATGTTTATATGTGTATGAAGTTTTATTTGTGGGGTGAATTCAATGTATACATTTATAGGTTAATCAACTCATGGCTGAAAGTGTTGAGTTGACGATATGCCAATGCAGTCTGTTGGGGTTCGATACCAGTAAGGTAAGATAACACTCTGTTGACGTGCTTGGTCGCATAGAAACTAGTCGAGTGAATTAAAATTCCGCTTTGTAAAATTTTGCATTCAATTCTTTCTAATACTAATAATTACCAAATAAACGTGTAAATATATAGATTGTATTCACTCGACAAATAATACTTCATACATATACATACAAATATTTCCGCTCAATAAGCGCGCATAAAAACCCAAGCATCATGTAATCGCCTCAAAAACAAAACGTGTTCAAGAAGTCTATAAAGTGAGAGAACACAGGGCACATTAGTAGGAATATAAGTATAAGATTTCACACAGGGTACATGGCTAAAAGCTGACGCCACGCTAACTTTAGTACCTACATACTTTATTTCGACTATGAATAAGACCAATTGACTTCACGAAGTGTTTCGACTTGGTATGTCTGTCTGTGGAGACCGTATAGGGTATCACAGCTATCCCGTTAGCGGCCTAAATGTCGGACTGATTGCTTCTTCTTAGCTTTCAGCTCAGCCCTTGAAGCCTAACCTTCCCTATCCCAACTACACCTAAACGGATACTTGGGATCAATTATAGTCACACGATTTTATGTAAGAGAGTTAGAAAAATGGTTTATATAAAACACATTTCAGAAGTTGGCTAAAATAGAAAAAAATTACAAAAAGCATATTAGTTATGTGAAAAACAAAGGAACTTAAGAAAAACAAAATTAAAATGTAAACTGGTGAAAATCAGGGATATGCGAATGATGAGTGATGTTAGTAATTGATAAGTCCATCTGTCTCCTTATTGGTTTAGGTTTCATTATTGGTTGATTTTCGCAATTACCTGTAATCGGCTGTTGCCCACCAATATTTGATGGTCCTGTCGGCGGTTGTTGTGCCATTAAACTATAACTTAATGCATCGGCAGAAGCTGTTGTGTACAAATACATATGCACATGTATGGTGGTGGCCGTGGTGGTGGTAGAGAAGAATGCGGCATGAAAGTAGAGAATTTTTCCAAGTTCAAATTAAAAGAATTTACTATACATATCATTTACACAAAAGCTTAAAACAACTTTAGCAACACCCATTTTCCGCACTCTATCCACACCCACGCCCGCTACCAAACTATATCTACTAAATCTTCTTACCTATTTTTCTCAGATAAATATCTCCTGACAATGTAACAAAAGTACATCTTAATCAAGATCACTTCTTTAGAATTGGAGGGCTTTAAAATGCCTTTAGAGCAGTGGTAAATAGCCCCAGCCAACAAAATACAAAGCGCTCCCAAAGAGCGAAGTAGTCCCTTACAGGAACGCTCCGAATAAGAATCGAAAAGGAAGTCCTAGGTTAGGTTAGGTTAGGTTATAGGTGGTGTCCTAAATGGACACTTTTTTCATTATTTGAGGGAGTGGGAGTTGAGGAGTCCTAAAGGTACACTTTTTTCGTAAAATTTTAAAAGCTACTTTTCGCCATGGGATATGCTTCTTTGGAAGGCTTTTAGGAACCTCCCTAGGAGGGTGATTGTACCTCGCATGGAGTTCTAACGGAGCGCCTTAAGTACTCCTCTGGATAGCTGGATCATTATGCAAGTTACTCTCATTGCAAAAGCGTACACACAAGGGCATTCGAATTAGCATTGCAGAGCTTTTCTTGAATGGTGGTACTTGGCAGTTTAGTAGAGCGGGTAAAATATTTGCGTTCCTTTTTTGGATTAACGACTAGTGAATTTAAAAAATACGTAACACTAAGGCGGCACGAGCGCAATGGCTACGGCTACGGGTTCCACGAAATCGTTCCCAAGACAGTCGGGCTAGTACCACAAGGTGCTATTCA
The DNA here is from genome assembly GCA_964058755.1 of Campiglossa producta. Taxonomy (NCBI): domain Eukaryota; kingdom Metazoa; phylum Arthropoda; class Insecta; order Diptera; family Tephritidae; genus Campiglossa; species Campiglossa producta. The sequence goes on from CAXKVI010000001.1 coordinate 133,637,388, forward strand.
CCGGTCTGGTCCGTCATGTAACTTTTTATAAGAGGCTCTTCCGACTAAGCAGGGCAAAGTACTGCTACAACAACAGCGCAACAAAAAAATAACTAAAATGTTTTGATGTTGCTAGTCACAAGAATCAATCTATGGTTATCTAAAGAGCAAAAAAAACCGTTCAATATAATTACAATGGAAGGCCTGAATATAAATCAAACTGAGTATATTAGGTATTCAATTAGAGACATTAGCGCTTAACTTGCCAGGTAAGTCCCACACTGAGTTCTAAATACATACACATAAGGCCACTTGCCTTATTTCTGATCAGAGAAGTTTCTAAACCACCACCTTCCAAAAACCGTTTATTATTATTATTTACAATTTATGGACGTAAAATTAATTTAATACGTATACTAACCCCTGTGCTACGCTTTTTACACTTTCAAAGCATTGGTTAAAAAGGAAATTAATGAACAACAAAAAAAAAAAAAAAAAAGGCATCCCCGCATTTTCTTCGCACACTTACCGCTTGCTTTACTATGCGTATTCATATTTATTTGGCTACTATTCTTTGCAATATTGGCGATGCTACCGGTGGCGGTGGTGTTATTGGCAGAAGCGGTAGTAGTATTAGCATTAGCGGTGGTGATGGCGGCAACCCTCACAGATGACACACCAACGAGGTGCGTTGATGGCATTTCATTCGAATGCTCATTAGTGGAGCGATAACTATATAGGAAACTAGGCTGCACAATAGTAGTGCCATTGTGTGCCATTTGTTGTTGTTGGGGATGCTGATGTGATGACGTAGATTGGCTTTGTTGTGTTGTTGCTAAACCAACCACAACTGCACCGCCTGAGGCCGTAACTGATTGATTGAATATGTGATGTTGTTGTAGCTGTTGCGACTGATTATAATGGCAATAGGGATTAAGTTGTCCATATGCTGAGGCCTGCAAATTTTGTTGGTGCTGCGGCCGATAGTTCTGGTTTCCAATAGCCGTGGAAGGGGTTGTTGCTAATGAAGGCATACTAAAACCGCTGCCACCATCTCTCGGCGATACTAGAAATGTTGAGGCGGAAAGTAGTGCAGCATTGCGCATGCCCGGCGTGTGACCAAAGCCTGTATTGAAACTTCCATCCCCGCTACCACTGCCTTGTTGCGCTGCCGAACTGACGCACGAACCCGTTTTGCTTCGTGAACTGCGCCTGAGCGAATGTGAAGAGTATGACGATGTTGTTCCCGAAGTAACGCCTGTCGGTAAATGCGATCTTGACACTCCTGAGCCGGTGACTGAGCGCGGAGTATGTCCACAACCGTGCTGTGATACTATTTGTGCGTTCAAGTGCGGTTTGAAAGAAGGGGTGGCAGTAGCCGAATGATCGACAACTAAATTAGCAGCTGAAGCAATATCAATTTGAGCTGGATGTATTTGATGTTGATGGGAGGACGTTGCCACTGGTGTACTGGGAATGCGATGCAAAGTTTGAGAGTGACTATGTATATGCGCAAGAGGCAGCGGTAAAGCCTGTGATTGCTGATGTGTCTGTTGATGATGCAGATATGGATTCGGTTGATGATAGCGTGCTCCAAGCTGTGTATGCAATGACTCTTGACTAATTGGATGTTGAAATTGTTGTGGTAGTGGTGGCGGCGGCGGTTTTTGATGTTGCTGTTGGTACTGATAAATAAGCGGTGTGGCCGTTATAGGGGCTGCACCAGCAACAGGTCCTGATGGTTGAAAATGATTAAGATTTAAATTTAATACTGCTGGTGTTGGTGCAGCAGCGGCAGTCGTATTTGCTGTTATTGCACTATTACTTGGATAAGTTGCACGATAATACTGTATTGGTTGTTGTTGTTGTATTTGTGCTTGAAGTCGCGGTTGCGATTGAAATTGTTGCAATCGTGTATGGTGCTGTTGCTGGCACTGCTGATGTTGTTGATGTATATTGCGATTTTGTGATTGCAATTGTGGTTGATAATGTGCCTGTGGCCTATAATAATGATGCAAATACGGTGATTGCGAAGGTTGTTGTTGCGTTATTTGATTATGTGACAGCACAATATGCGCCACTTGCTGTTGATGTTGTTGATCTGGTTGTGTATTAAAGTGTGCACCCAACTGATACGACAAATGTTGTTGGTTTTGCAAATGTTGCCGATGCTGTTGCTGGATTTGTTGCGCACCACTTCTACCACCGGCAGTTATGGCTGTATTTGTTGAGTTACCAGCAACAAAATCTGTAATGCCAGTACTGCTGCTCGCCTGTCTTGCCCCCAGATTCGGGGCTCTATTGTAACCCGTCGTCGTAGTTGCGATTATAGCGGCGTTCTTAGTAATACAATTTGTTTGCTTATTGAATCGTATGCTTTTGACGGAGCTGATACTACTACTGCTACTACTGCCGTTTATAATTGAACTAATATGGTTTACGAATTTGATTTGGCGCTGCTTAGGATTACGTCTGTTTCTCTTCTTTTTCGTATAGCTGTAGTTACTCCTCTTTATCCTCTTAATAGGATGTTTACAAACAGATAAGTTTATGTGGTTACCTTTGAAATGTATTGGAGAGGAAGCAAACAGAAGAAAAGTCTTGTAGTTGTTGATGCAAATATTTTTGTTTTGTTTTTTGTTTTGGCAACTTTTATAAATAAATTAAGTTTTATTTTTTTAATGTATTAAGCGTGTTTAACGTTGTAATTAATGCTGGAATTGCGATTATGAAGGTGTTGTTGGTGACACTGAATTAGAACTTGTAGATCATGAAACAGTGGAACGGGTGATGGTTCATGGCTGGTGTCAGTGATGAGTGATATCAATCGATGAATAGGTGTTAAATACTGCTGCTTTGTGACAACGACGATGATGTTGTTGTTGCTGACACGAGTTTCGCGTCGCAACCTTTCTACAGCTTAGCTACCGTAGATAATACAGCCAATATAAATGTTTCATTAATAGCAACTCGTCGCCCTCCTCCTTATGTCATTTAATTATATAATATTCCGTATTTATTAAAGTCATTATTACTGATTGCAAGTTTAAAAGCTTCAAAATCAGCGCACACGCATTTACTTTTATAAAATACACTTCCAAGATTCTAAAAACATTGCAGATGGTGATGAAAATAACTGCGACCGCAACAACAACATCATCATCATCATCATCCACAACAACAAATGGTAATTCCTGACGCCGAATGACTAATGTTTTATGTATATTTTCGTTTTAAGTTTGTGCTATTTCTTATTATAACTTTATAACTGCCCAAAAAAAAAATAACCAACTAAAAATTCAAATTCATGAAAAGTTACTTATAAGCAAAATGTAGTTTAAAAAGAAAACGCCAAGTAATAATCTATTCAACATCTACAACTGCAACAACAGCAACGTGCAAATATTAACCTTCATTTATAGTGATTTTTAATTCAAAATAAAAAACACTATCATTATATTTCAAATCTGCTAACGCCATTTTAATAGCCCATGGATCTGTGACCGTGTGGGTTTTTATTACTTTGAAATAAATTTTGAAACCTTCCGAATACGTTTTAAGTAATCGACAAGCAAATATTTAAATAAACTTTGCGTCTTCTAAGTGCAAGTAAAACTAATTTACCAAACGCTCCGCCAGCGGTCTTGCTATTAAATCTAGGAATGCCTAAATCAACTTAAAACGTTTGTCGCCATCGTTGTAGTCATCTGCCAGAGTTGCCACCTTCATTTAATAACTTGTATAATTTAAAAAATTAGCCTACCTTGCCTTCTTATCGCCATTGGTATAAAAAGTGGAAAACAAACACATATTGATTGGAGTTGGGAATAAACAAAAAATAAACAAGAATTCGAAAGTGAACCACTAACAAGAACAAAAAATGTGCTTGCCCACTAAGTGCCTGTACATACTTATATAAAAATGTTTAAAAAGTAATATTCTGAACAATTGATATGAAGCAATATGACTTGTTTTGAACTAAAGCGCATGCTAGGTAAGTACGAGTATTTCAAATACATATTTAATCACTGCTCTTGTATCACAACGGGCCTTTCAAACCTGGCCTAAGCGTGCCTCTGCGGCAGCCACTTGAACCTAGCCGAACCTAATCACTACTGTTAGTAAACAATGAAAAACGTATTATTTCTAAATACATTAGACTTGTATATAATATATATGTATATTAGACTGTGCCAAAAATTCAAAATTTCGCTTTTTTCCAAAAATTATATTGATTTTCTTTTTAAGAAAGGTGAAAAAAAATTACTGTAATTTTTTCAGATTTTTTAATTGAAGTCTAGAGATCTATCATCGCTAGTTTAGATTTTACAGACTTTACCTCATATTTGGTATAAAAACGACAAACCATTGTTGTAAAACACCATTTACCTGAAAATATTTTTGAAGGAAATCGAATTCCCTACAAAATTTGCATTGACCAACATTTTCTCAGGCTAGCCGTTTCCTAGTATTCTAGCTTCAAAAATTAGCATGTTTTTCGATTTCCCATTTTTTCTCTCAATAATTGTAAAAAATGCAAATACCCATGTACAACAAAGATAGATACCGATTCTTAAGGAAATTGAGTGGGCTATAAAAAAGGTTAAACAACTTTTTTTGTAAAGTTACTTTTTCAAAACTTATTTAGTATTATTAAAAATCATATTTCCGTTTTTTTTGCTGTTTTTGATACATTTTTTTCATAACCAAAAACATACTTTTCTCATATACGTTAAAACATATTTTTGCTTAAAACATATATGCTTACTCTGCGAGGGTGTAGTTTTAGTCTTCAAACGGCGCAGCCACAAAAAAAAAAAAACAAAAAGTTGACGGATCTGTGAACTCAATACATTAATTTTCAGAATTAGCTTAACAGGACGCAGTTCTTCTCTAACCTAACAAAACCATCACAAAATAATATTGGACTCTATTGCAAAGTTAGGGCCGACCTCGGGCCCGCTGTTGAATTCTGATATCGAATTCGGCTTCAGCAGCCAATACCCTTAAGAATATGTATTTAGCTTTATTCGATGTTTATTTTTTCCTGTTTCGCAAGTTTTCAAACCAAAATCTTACTTAAAAAAAAAATCGGGAAATCCAGAAAACATGCCAATGTTTGAGGCTGGAATACCAGAAAACGGCTAGTCTGAGAAAATTTCAGTTTAGGCAGCTTTTGTAGGGAATTCAATTTACTACAAAAATATGTTCAGGTAGATGATGTTTTTCCACAATGATTTGTCGGTTTTATACCATATTGGAGGTTAAGTCTGTAATCTGAAAAAATTACAGTAATTTCCTTTCTTAAAAAGAAAATCAATATAATCTTTGAAAAAAAAAACCCAAATTTTGAATTTTTGGCCCAGCCTAATATATATGGGCGTTTCCATCGTCACTCGCCTTATATCAGAAACAATATTTTACTAGTTAAAGTCACATTACGCCTTACATTCAACATTTCCAAATAATATTGTGACATCGTCACATCTAGCTAGAGGAGCTTTATTGAAAATGCCAAAAAAATGTTTAATTAAATTAGTAATTAAAATAAAAAATTAAGAAAAACGATCCGTCACTCGCGTTACAATTTTTAACTCAGAGATTTTGGAGCATTTTTCGTCCCTTAAACTCTGTGAAATGGCTTCCTTGAACTAATTTCTGTTTATGGGACTTTGTTAAGAATTGATGTAAGTGTGACATGCAAAAAAAAATTAATTATTTTAAAATATATTAGAAAAAAAGCTCCGCCACTCGCGTTACTAGAAATTCGTCACTCGCGTTACTTCTGAATCATACCAAAGTAAAGGTTTGGAATGTCGATTCTAATGTGATGCATCGGTTAAAATATCATTTATTCGGCCTGGGATGCTTGTTTATTGCAACTTTTTGTAATATACAATCGTGACTTCTTTACACGTGTATTTTTCAGTATGAAAAATTAAATTTTTTTATTGTATGTATTTAGTACTTTAAATTTGTTTTAAAGGTAGTCTTGCTTTAAATTTTGACAAGCTTATTTAACTATATGCATTTTGCATGCCCTTACAATAACTTCCATCGTATATATTTAAAATTATCCACGCCTTTTTGGGAAGAAACCATTAACTCGGATGTTTTATCAAAAGCGTCAAACCAACCTTCGCGAAATTTGAGATAGGTTGATTCTGATTATCATACATCGATCTTTATCGATGAAATAGGTGTTAGAACTAAAAAAATAAATAATTTGCAGAATCGCCGTTACCTTAAATATTGACCAAAAAGCGGGTTTTGACCTTCTGGTGCAAAATAAGTGTTATGACGGCCATAAAATTATCAAATTTAGTAAATATAAGTGACAATTTGGCATTCAACTCTTATTTTTAAAAACTTGAATGAAAATCGTCACCCGCGTTACACCAAAAAATCTTTAATAAAAACGAACCCTTATGAGCTGGAGCAAAAAGGAAACATCGAAATGAAAGGGCAGACCCCTTATTTAGAACATATCGATTTTTATGTCATTCTCATTAAGATATCCGTTTTTATGAGTAAAAACATGTATTTTCGTCACTCGCGTTACATAAAAAAAATTGACTTATATTTGTATGAATAGCTTCAGAAGTAAAAGTAGGCTGTTGATCAACAGTTGTCAAATTAATCGTCAAGATGTCATTAGTGAATACTACGTACTAATAAGTTAATATAAGTCAATATCAATGCCATCGACATCTTCCCAAAAGAGGTATAAAATTTCACTTATTTATTTTCAAATAGATTCACTATTTTAAAGCAGTTTTCCTGTAGTAATGCTCTTAACTAAGCCAATATTACACAATTTCATGAAGATTGCATGTTCTTATAATAACATGGATGTAGTAGAAATCAAATCCAAGGGAAAAAAATATCTGGATTTTTCTCCTCTGTGCGGCGGAAATGCCCATATATGGTAAATACATACATATAAGATATTTTGTATACATAGATACATTCCTAAGCTGGTGAACGTTGTGAAAGAACAACACTGTTTTAATTTAACCTACACTCAGAAAAAAACATTTCCTTGAAACAACGAACCAGTTTCCTTATTTTGATTTAATATAAGAAAAAATATCCTTAATTTAAAGACTTTTTTCCTCAATTTAAGTTAACGTTGTCCTTAACATTAAAAACTCAATTTCCTCAATACAAGTAAAAATTTCCCCAAACGTAACCCCTCAAACATTCTGGGAGCGCTCATAATTTAAGAGTCCGATATGAGTTAATTCCAATGAAAACAAAATCAAAGCCTCGGATGAGAACCCCCTTTAATGTTGACGACCCGGCAAAACGAATAAGGCATAATCATTTGGATATTAGGGCATGTACGTGGAATGTCCGGACCCTTTCTAGGGAGCGTACCGCTGCCCGACTGGTTGATGTCCTCGCGAGCGCAAAGGCTGACATCACCGCCCTGCAGGAAATGCGATGGACGGGACAAGGAAAGACGACCATCGGACCTTTTGACGTATACTACAGTGGCCAGACGCGGCAAAGCGCGCGGTGTAGGATTCGTGGTGGGAAAGAGACTTCGCCGCCAAGTACTAGCGTTCACTTCTGTGGACGAGCGTCTCGCTGCGATCCGCATCAAGGCGAGGTTTTTCAACATAACATTTATCTGCGCCTATGCGCCGACTGAGGAGACGGACGACGCAGAGAAGGACTCCTTCTACGATAAACTTGAACAAATTTATGATCGCTGCCCCCAGCATGATATCAAAATCGTGCTCGGCGACTTTAATGCCAAGGTGGGCAAGGAAGGAGTCTTTGGTCCTACAGTTGGAAAATTCAGTCGCCACGATATAACATCCCCCAACGGCACTAGGTTGATTGACTTCGCCGCTTCCCGCAATATGGTCATAAGTAGTACCAGGTTCCAGCATAAGCGAATACACCAAGCCACCTGGCTGTCCCCTGATCAAAGAACTAGAAACCAGATTGATCATGTCTTGATTGACGGCAGACATAGCTCCACCGTTCTGGACGTGCGTACACTGCGTGGTCCCAATATTGACTCTGACCATTATCTTGTCGCAGCCAACATACGCACACGCCTCTGTGCAACGAAGAAAGTGCGCACAGTAACGGAAGGAAAGTTTGACGTCGAGAAGTTGCGCGTGACACAGACAGCTGATAATTTTTCCACTCGACTCTCACACCTGCTAGCAGAGGGCAATCCCCGACCTAACGATGTAACCGAGCAATGGAAGCATATCTCTCACTCATTGCGTACCGCCGCTGAGGCGAGCCCGCAAGAACAACTGGTACGATGAGGAATGCAAAACTGCCTCGAAAAAAAAGGACGCTGCCTACAAGGAGACGTTGCGAACGGGCGCAACCCGCAGTGTATGGCAACAATATCGTGAGGCAAAGAAGGAAGAGAGACGCCTTTTCAGAAAAAAGAAAAGTGAGGCCGAAAGGCGTGAGTGTGAGGAGCTTGAGATGCTGGCTGACAGGAATGATGCCCGAAAATTCTATGAAAAGATCCGGCGGATGACGGAAGGTTTTAAGACCGGGGCAAGTTCCTGTAAGGACAATAATGGCGACCTGGTAACCGACGTACAAAGTGTACTTAAATTATGGAGGGAGCACTTCTCCTCACTGCTAAATTGCGAGGGAGACGTCGAACCCGATACCCCAATCCCTGACGATGGAAAAGTCGTCCCACCACCTGACTATGATGAAGTGAGGATAGCGATATCCCGGCTCAAAAACAACAAAGCGCCTGGAAAAGACGGACTACCCGCCGAGCTGTTCAAACACGGAGGCGAAGAGCTGGTAAAAAGCATGCATCAGCTCTTATGCAGAATATGGTCAGACGAATGCATGCCTCCGGATTGGAATTTAAGTGTGCTTTGCCCAATCCACAAGAAAGGCGATCCCGCTAACCGCACCAACTACCGCGGAATTAGTCTTCTTAATATTGCATATAAGGTTCTTTCTAGCGTGTTGTGTGAAAGACTGAAGCCCATCGTAGACAAACTGATTGGACCTTATCAGTGTGGCTTTAGACCTGGTAAGTCTACCATCGACCAGATTTTCACGATACGCCAAATCCTGGAGAAGACCCATGATAAAAGAATCGACACACACCATCTCTTTGTCGATTTCAAAGCCGCTTTTGACAGCGCAAAAAGGAGTTGCCTGTATGCCGCCATGTCTGAATTTGACTTCCCTGCAAAGCTTATACGGCTTTGCCAAATGACGTTGAGCAATACCAACAGCTCCGTCAGAATCGGGAAGGACCTCTCTGAGCCATTTGAAACCAAACGAGGCTTCAGACAGGGCGACTCCCTTTCGTGCGATTTCTTAATCTCAATCTGATGCTGGAGAAGATACTTCGAGCAGCAGAGCTAAACCGCAATGGTACAATCTTTTACAAGAGCGTGCAATTGCTGGCGTATGCCGATGATATTGATATCATTGGCCTTAACAACCGCGCCGTAAGCGCTGCCTTCTCTGGACTGGATAAGGAAGCGAAAAAAGTGGGTCTTGCCGTGAACGAGGACAAGACGAAGTATTTGCTGTCATCAAAGAAAGAATCGGCGCACCTGCGCCTTGGCAGCCATGTCACTGTTGATAGTTACAAATTTGAAACTGTGAGGGACTTCGTCTATTTGGGAACCAGTATTAACACCGAAAATAATATCAGTCTAGAAATCCAGCGGAGAATCACTCTTGCCAACAAGTGCTACTTTGGACTGAGTAGGCAATTGAGAAGTAAAGTCCTCTCTCGAAGAACAAAGATCACGCTCTATAAGTCTCTCATCATACCTGTCCTGATGTATGGCTCAGATTCATGGACAATGTCAAGAGAAGATGAGATGGCCCTTGGAGTATTTGAGAGAAAAGTTCTCCGGAAGATTTATGGTCCTTCCCGTGATGCCAACGGCGAGTATCGAAGGAAATTTAACGATGAGCTGTACGAGCTCTACGCAGATCTGACCATAGTCCAGCGAATTAAAGCCCAAATACTCCGCTGGCTGGGCCATGTTATGCGAATGGACAAAGAAGCTCCAGCACAGAAGGTTTTCCTATCGTCGCCTGAATTCGGCAGCAGAGGAAGGGGGAGGCCTCGACTGAGATGGAAACAACAGGTGGAGGATGACTTGAACTCCCTTGGGGTTTCCAATTGGCGTCAGTTATCGCTAAAAAGGAATGACTGGCGTGCTTTGATATGCAACGGCCAAAATCGCTTAGGCGGTTAAGCGCCAATAAATGATGATGATGATATGAGTCCTAAATATTAGAAAAATATGAGCCTCCGAAAATAAGATCATATAGGAGTCCTTTATGACTCCGATTTGATGAAAATTATGAGTCGTATGCCGAAATTGTTCATTTAACAAAGCAATTTTGAAACAAATTTTCATATTTTGTTTGTGAAATTTTTTTGATTTCAAATAAATATTCAATTACATCGTGTGCGGACTGTTCCTGGCAATTTTTCTTGCTATCCTGTTGGCACCGTTCTAGCGGATTCCCTGATAAGTATACCTTCCTATAAGTGTTTCTTTTTTCATTGTACCACATACATATATTTAAAGGAATTTCCCCACAAACATTTCATGCAAGCCCCGGCAGTTGGTGGGACAGTTGTCCGAAAATGTGAGAACGAAACTATGAACGCACTGGTCAATCAAGATCTGTTATTTCTTACGCTCAGTCGCTCACTTGCCAGCAACGACTCAGCAAAATACGCTGTTGCCTCGGTTTTTGCTAGTGGTGCGATGATCGCTCTTTCCCTAATGCACCCCCACATTTTATTCGGCCGGTCCCTGATCTAATGCCAAAGGTTCATGTATGCTTCCCCTTTCAATGCCGAAAAGGCGCCATTTAAGATCACAAAAAGTGCAGGAGGTATATGGCTTTTTTAAGAGTCATAAATGCATCCAAAAATCTCCATAAAAGAGTCATAAATGACTCATATTCAGGCTCATTTAATATATGAAATTTAGCTCATATCGGACGACCATCGCAGGAAGGGAAATACACTCATTTCGGACCCATAAATGAGCTCATAAAGAGCGTAAAGGCTCCTATTTAGGACTCCTTTCTGCATCATTTATGACTCCGATTGTTTGCTGGGTAAGTACCCCTCAAACATTATCGGAGCGTTCATAATTTAAAAGTCCGAAATGAGTCCGAAATATGTATGAGTAAAATATGAGCCTCAGAAATTCGATCGAATAGGAGTCGTTTATGAGCCGTGTGCCGAAATATCTCGTTTAAAAAAGAAACCTTTGAACAGATATTCATTTGTTCTCAAAAATTTTCCATTTCAAATCAAAATTTAATTTTTTTACACAACATTTATGTATATTCCTTCTTATTTTAATTTAAAAATCGGAAAATGCCATATTATTAAACCTGCTAAATCAAGCTGACAATTTTCATTTGCGTACATTTTTAAGCAATTCTTATATAATTTATTTTTTGCCACGACTTTTCTGTTTTTTTTTTTTTCAATCAAATAAATTACAAATCAAAACAATTTCTTTTTATTTTTCTTCAATTTGCGATTATAACTATTGCTAGAATTGTTAAAAATATGGCTGCGAAAGCGGAGCGAATGAGTCCACCTAAACGTCCAGTGTAAATTGGAAAATATTTTTGGATTTTTTTCAAATTTTTCTTATTTTACATTTTTTAAATATTTTTTTTCGCTTTTACTTATATACTGACACATATTATATTGCTTAAAAATAAAATCAAAAGAGAGAACCATACCATGTAGTATTTTTATCATGGAACTTTCTAATATTTTTTCATTTGTCATTGCTTTGTGTCCCAGATGACCCAATAACGGGTGAAATAGGTGTGATGTAAGGGTAACATAAATGAGTATAATAGGAATCACTAAACGTCAAATATTCGCCTTTTCGCAGTCGAATAAGGCTCAGATAAGAGCCCATACAGGAGCATTTTATGACGCCGAAAAGTGTCATATATGACTCATATTTAGGCTCATATAAGACTCATATTTAACTCGAGTTAAAGAGGCATTCTTAGAGTTAATTCATATTGTTGTTGTAAATAAACTCGAGTTTATGCATCAACGTAAACGTTATATAAACGCTCCAATTAGGACTCCTTTCTGACTCTTTAACGACTCCAATTGTTTGCTGGGTACACGATGGCAAAATGGTTGAGATCTGCGTCCAGAAGTCAAAGCTTGATTCTCGGAGAAGGCACCCAGCAAAGCAGCTTCGGAGCGCTCTTAAATCTGAGCACTTATATGCGCTTTTTTATGAGTTTTTCTGAGTGTAAGTACTTTCATTTTTTTGATTTAAATTGCAGAATCTTTTCTATTTGAAAAAAGCTTTCTTCTCTTTAATTATACCTATTTAGAACGGAAACGGTTAAGGACTGGGAAAACGGAATGGGATAACTAATGAAAATAAAGAAGTAAAGACAAAAGGTAAAGAAAAGCGAAAGAAAAAAGAAATAAAAATAGAAAACCAGCAAACATGGCTCAACTTTTTCTCCAACCTTTGAAAAACTGTATAGTTCTCAAGTTGATATCCAAAACAATTCTCCAATTTTTCTCCAACCTTAGATAACTTTGTAGTTCTTAAGTCGACATCCCACATCATTCTCCAAATATTATCCAACCTTAGATATATTTTGATAACTTTGTAGTTCTCAAGTTGATATCCAACATCATTCTTCAAGTATTCTCCCACCCTAGAGATATTTTGACAACTTTGTAGTTCTTAAGTTGATATCCAACATATTCTCCTCCAGCTTCTAATATTCCAATTATATTTCAAGAGCTTGGACTAGAATTTATGTAAATAAAAGTTTTTGTTAACTTAGAAAAATCATGGTTTATTTTTTTCGGTATTTATTTTCAGAGTCGCATTCATACCCTTGAGTCCAATTAGAGAATCCCATTGGAGTACAAATTGAGAACTATCCCTTTCTCAACTTGAGAAACAGCGTTTTTTTTTCATATAAAAAAATGCCCTTTTGCTTGAGAACGCCATCGTTCTCAAGTGTTTTTCCTGTTGAGATACAACGCTTGAGGTTGGAGAAGCCCCTTATTTCTCATCTTGAGATCAAACGTAACTCAAGCCTAAATGTTTGCTGGGACTGAGAACAAAGCACTTGAAGGTAAAAAAAGACTTTTATGCACTGGTTTAAGAGCTAAAAAATCATTAAAAAAGGCTGTTTTATGCATGAGGCTAAGATCTCTTTTATGAATGACCAGTTTCGTATAAAAAGCCAGTCAAATATGAGCATTTTATGACTGTTTCTGATTATTTTTGTAGCTCATTATGAATGTGAGCGCTCGAAGAAAAGAGTCCTTAATGCGCTCATTTAGAGCTCTTATGGTTTGCTGGGAAACAAGGCAACGTAGACACCTGGGTTTAGCGTTCAAGACACCTGAGTTCGATTATCGGAGAAGTCAATACAAGAACTAAGAAAAATATTTTTTTTTACTTTTTTGTATAAAAATAAAAAAAAATAAAAAAAATGATATTGCTCCACCGAGAATCGAACCCAGAACACCTTAATTTCCTCGATATAAGTAAGAGATTTCCTGCATACAAGTAAAATTTTCCTAAGAACAAAGAAATAAGTACTCAAAGTAAGAAAAAAGGGTTTCCTTAAACTGGGTAAAATATTTTACTTATGTTAAGGAAGCCATGTCTTTGGTGGCAATGGCATACAAAGAAAATTCAAAACGTAAGATTTTGGGGCGGCTAGCAGTCGCAGTTGGGCAGGGTTGCGGAATTTTTCATTTGCTGTTTTTAGTCCGGTACTTGCGTTACTTTTTTTTTTTTTTGTTTTATTCAATTTCAGTTTGTTCTATTTCTTTTTACTTCATTATTATTTCATTTAACCTTATTTTATTTCATTTTATTTTATTTAATTTTTTTTACATATCATTTTATATCTTTTCAAATCCCTTTGTTTCATTTAATTTATTTTTTTAAATTTATTAGACTTCGTACTATTTCATTTTATTTTATTTCTTTTCATTTTGATTTGTTTCATTTCCTTCTGTTTAATTTATTTTCTTTTTTTGTTTTGCTTAATTTCGTTTTATTTCATTTCATTTCATCTCGTTGTGTTTCATTTCAGTTTATTCTGTTTCATTTCATTTTGTTTACCTTAATTTGCCTAAATTCATTTATTTTTTTTTCATTTCATTTAAATTTTTTTAATGTCATTTCACTTTATTTCATCTCATATTCCTTTATTTGGTTTCATTTTATTTCATTTCACTCAGTTATTTCATTTCATTTTGTGTCATTTCATTTTTTATTATTCCACGGAGGGAAATCTATGGATGGAACATCCATAATTATTGATATCACATTAAATAAAAATTGATAATTCTGTCCCATCAATGAATATGGATTTTTCATCAATGCTTTTTTGATAAATCATTATTGAAATGGTATCCATATAAACTATTGATAAATTCTAAATAGTTTAAAAAAAAAAAATTTTATATAAGTTAACATCTGGTTTCAGTAAGATTCGAACCCTGCTCCTCTGGCACGTTAGCCCAGTATTCTACCATTCGGCTACGGCATTTTATAAAATTTTTAGAAAAATGTTCAATCATAAGAAATTCAAAAAAATTTGAAATTAAAAAAGACGTTCCAACAAGTTGTAATATTGTTAGAAAATCCATAGTAAAAATTGTTGAACTATTATGATTATGCGTCCCAGAAAAATTTACATTTCGCCAATATATATTAATGCGGTGTCTCTACCATTATTACTATGCAGTAAATATGGATATGGATATACCGACAATAGAAATACATATCACGACCATAGATATGGACATGCCGTTCAAATATATTAGTATTCTATCCATAAATATAAAAAATAGTATATCATATCGAAATGGTGGACATGTCTTTTTACTTTTTATTGGGAGCAAATAATATTTGATAACTCGCTCATTCTGAAAGAATATTGCATCAAACTCGTCGCTATCAATAGCGAAATTGTCACAACATTCAATGCATTTCTCTCAGTGTCCGTTTCATTTTGGTTTGATCGCTTTATTTCATTTTATTATACCTTTCATGAACATGAAATGGTATTATAACTTTGGTCCGATGTTTGTAAATATGAGAAGAAGAAGAGATAGACCCATCAATAAGTATACCGAAATGACCAGGATGACGAGATGAGTTGATTTAGCCATGTCCGTCTGTCCGTCTGTCTGTTTGAACGCAAACTAATCCCTCAATTTTTGAGATATCTGGCTGAAATTTTGTATGTGGATCATTTGTCGGAACTGACAAGATCGGACCAGTATAACATATAGCCCCCATACAACCGATTGTTCAGATATAAGGTTTTTTGGCCAAAACTTCCGCAATTAAAAAGTTAGGAACGTAAAATTTTGCAACTCGAGTAATTTCCATTTATGTAGTGTATATAGTGAAAATCAACGAGATCGGGCAAATGTAAGATATAGCCCCCATACAACCGATTGTTCAGATATAAGAATTTTTGGCCAAAACTTCTACAATTAAAAAGTTAGGAACGTAAAATTTTGCAACTCGAGTACTTTCTATTTATGTAGTGTATATAGTGAAAATCAACAAGATCGGGCAAATGTAACATATAGCCCCCATACAACCGATTGTTCAGATATAAGGTTTTTTGGCCAAAACTTCTGCAATTAAAAAGTTAGGACCGTAAAATTTTGCAACTCGAGTACTTTCTATTTATGTAGTGTATATAGTGAAAATCAACAAGATCGGGCAAATGTAACATATAGCCCCCATACAACCGATTGTTCAGATATAAAGTTTTTTGACCAAAACTTCTGCAATTAAAAAGTTAGGAACGTAAAATTTTGCAACTCGAGTACTTTCTATTTATGTAGTGTATATAGTGAAAATCAACAAGATCGGGCAAATGTAACATATAGCCCCCATACAACCGATTGTTCAGATATAAGGTTTTTTGGCCAAAACTTCTGCAGTTAAAAAGTTAGGACCGTAAAATTTTCCAACTCGAGTACTTTCTATTTATGTAGTGTATATAGTGAAAATCAACAAGATCGGGCAAATGTGACATATAGCCCCCATACAACCGATTGTTCAGATATAAGGTTTCTTGGCCAAAACTTCTGCAATTAAAAAGTTAGGAACGTAAAATTTTGCATCTCGAGTACTTTCTATTTATGTAGTGTATATAGTGAAATTCAAAAAGATCGGGCAAATGTAACATATAGCCCCCATACAACCGATTGTTCAGATATAAGGTTTTTTGGCCAAAACTTCTGCAATTAAAAAGTTAGGAACATAAAATTTTGCAACTTGAGTACTTTCAATTTATGTAGTGTGTAGAGGAAAATCAAGAAGATCGGGTAAATATAACATATAGCCCCATACAACCGGTTGTTCCGATATAAGGTTTTTTGGCCAATACTTCCGCATTTAAAAAGTTAGGAACGTAAA
The DNA here is from genome assembly GCA_964058755.1 of Campiglossa producta. Lineage (NCBI taxonomy): Eukaryota > Metazoa > Arthropoda > Insecta > Diptera > Tephritidae > Campiglossa > Campiglossa producta. The sequence goes on from CAXKVI010000001.1 coordinate 133,653,827, forward strand.
ATATTGCACCTTTAGTACTTTCTACATATGTAATGTGTATAGTGTAAGTCAGTACAATTGAACACGTATCATATATAGCCTCCATACAATCGATTGTTCCGATAACTCGGATCCTATTATTTTGTAAGTTTTTTTAAATTATAACAAAGATGTGTAATGTGTATAGCAAATATAGTTAAATTGACACAGGCTGTACTGGGGATCGAACAGTGAAAATCGTGACGCTTATTCATGAAAGGTATATAGCCTTCGGCACAGCCGAAGACAGCTTTCCTTTCTTGTTTATTTATTATTATTTAACCTCATTTCATTTAATTTTGTTTTCTTTCATTTCATTTTATATCATTTCAATTCCATCAGTTTTATATTATTTTTTTCAATACAGTTTATTCTAAGTCATTCCATTTGTTTTGGTTTCATTATATTTTATTTATTTCATTTTATTTTATTTCATTTCATTTCACTTAATTTGGTTTCACTTCCTTTTACTTTATTTCATTTTCATTTGATTTAATTTCATTTAATGTTTTTTCATTTCACTCTATTTCATATCATTTAACTTTATTTCTTTGTTTCAATTCCTTTCACTTCATTTTATTTCATTTCATTTCACTTAATTTCATTTCACTTAGTTTAATTTTAATTCGTTTCATTTTATTTTCTTTCATTCCACTTTACTTCATTCCATTTCATTTTATTTTGTTTCATTTCAGTTTATTCTGTTTCATTTAATTCACTTCTACTCATTATATTTAGTTTCATTGTATTTCATTTCAATGTATTTTGTTATATTATTTCATTTTGTTCCATACAGTTTCATTTATCTCCATTTAATTTTATTTAATTTTTTTTAATTTCATTTTATTTCAACTCATTTTATTCTTTTTTATTACTTTTCATTTTGTTTTGTTTCATTTTATTTTATTTCATTTTGAAAGAATAATGTCTTTTTTTGTTGTATTTTACTGTATTTCATTCTGTTCCCATTCATTCCATTTCTCCTTCATTTCATATTAATTTGTTTAATACATTTGGTTTCATTTAATTCATTTTAAATACTTTTATTTTATTTCATTTCCGTTGGCATAATTTTTTTTTTCTTTTCGTTTCATTTATTTTTATTTCATTTTATGTAATTTCACTTCATTTTGTTTCACTTCATTTTTTTTTTTTTTCATTCCATTTCCTTCTACTTTTTTTTTTTAATTTTAAATTTTTTTATAGTTTATACCTCTAACCTATATTTAATAAATGCCATACATTTTTATTTGTCTAATAGTACATTTACACCGCACCAAATTTGGCAAAAAAATGCAAATTTGGCGCTTTTTTCCATACAAATCTCATTTTCCACATTTGGAATTCCATCACATTTGGCCTCATTCGCCGAATAATACAATCCACAGTTCCTCAAAATAGCAACCCTGCCCGTGTTCCACATTCAGAAATGCCCATTGTGAACAGCTGTAAATAACAATTTCAACTATTTTTTTTTTTTAAGAAAATGTACTAATTCCACCAAGAAAAGATAGAAGCCTTCTTGACTCTTCATTTATTATTACTCTACAGTGTTTAAAACATCACGGGCTAGTGGGTAGGGCGGTAGCCCTAGCAGCGCCTAAAAGTATGCAACCATTGCCGGTATGTCAGTTTTGTTTTGGGAAATTTTCTAGTTAGAGGACTGCGGCTATGGTTTTTCCTTATGGCGTTCCTAAATGAGTGCGAGTGAGCAGCACTATCACATGTACACGAAATAACCGATAAAAAGTGGGTCAATCTGCACGCCGCCCATACAAAAGTACCCACTTATCTATCGTCGATTTTGAGTCGCGCGACCTAGGTTTTAACCAAGGTCTGAAACCGATTAAAATAACGTTCCGGTTTCGTTTTCGGTTTTGAAACGTGTTTCGGTTTCGGTTCCGGTTTCGTTCTTCAAAATTTATTTCGGTTTCGGTTACGTTTTCGTTCCGGTTTCGGTTTCCAATTAAAGACACGAAAAAAAATGTTACTACTAAAATACTCAAGTACCTATGTAGCTACGAAATAGGTCTGAATTTTCCTAACTTTTTTCCTGCGGCCATGATGAGATTTCTCCAATTCTATATATATATAAATGAACCGATTTCTATTCTGTAAAATTTGCTTTCTTGGACCTTCTCTGTGCCAGGTTTATAAAAAAACACCCGATTTCAAACCTTTGGTTTTTAAGCCGAAAAATGAAGAAAGCTGAGACGTCTAAATTTCACAATTTTATATAAATGAAATGTACTCTGTATGACCGCGGCATCTGTCTAAACGGCTGAACCGATTTCTATTCTGTAAAATTTAATTTCTTGGACCTTCTCTGTAGCAGGTTTATAAAAAAAACTATTAAAAACTATTAAACTATTAAGAAAGCTGAGACGTCTAAATTTCACAATTTTCTATAGGAAATAGGTATAAGTAATCTATATATATATAAATGAAATGTACTCTGTATGACCGCGGCGGCTGTCTAAACGGCTAAACCGATTTCTATTCTGTAAAATTTACTTTTTTAGACCTTCTCTGTAGCAGGTTTATAAAAAAACACCGATTTCAAAACTTTTGTTTTTAAGCCGAAAAATGAAGAAAGCTGAGACGTCTAAATTTCACAATTTTATATAAATGAAATGTACTCTGTATGACCGCGGCGGCTGTCTAAACGGCTAAACCGATTTATATTCTGTAAAATTTACTTTCTTGGACCTTTTCTGTATCAGGTTTATAAAAAAAACCGATTTCAAAACTTTTGTTTTTAAGCCGAAAAATGAAGAAAGCTGAGACGTATGAATTTCACAATTTGCTATAGGAAAAAGGTATAGGTAATCTATATATATAAAAATGAAATGTACTCTGTATGACCGCGGCGGCTGTCTAAACGGCTGAACCGATTTATATTCTGTAAAATTTACTTTCTTGGACCTTTTCTGTATCAGGTTTATAAAAAAACCGATTAAAAACCTTTTGTTTTTAAGCCGAAAAATGAAGAAAGCTGTGACGTCTAAATTTCACAATTTTCTATAGGTAATTTATATATAAAAATAAAATGTCCTTCGTGTCTCTGCGATCGCTGCCTTAACGGCATAATCTATTTCTTTTCCGCAAAAAGTGCTTTCTTTGACCTTCCCTGTGGAAGGTTTATAAAAAACCGGTTAAAACCCTTTTGTTTTGTTGCCGAAAAATTAAGACAGCTGAGACGTCCAAATTTCACAATTTTGCATAATCTATACATCGCTACCTCAGAATACGAATGTCGTTTGTGAATTTTGGGCAGAACGAAGTCTGCGGGGTCAGCTAGTATATATTTTATTAACGCTATGCATGGATGAAATTTCTGCAAAACAAATTCCTAAAATTAACTCTACTTTTTTAATAAAAAAATATTAAAATGGATGCCAAATGAAATGTATAAATCGTTAAAAACATTAAAATTAGTGGCGCTTTCTGAGACAAGCCTGAACATTTCTTTTTCGGATCTCGTAAATTTGTTTCGATCGCTTCATTCAACTAGAGTCAAACTTCCTCTTTCAGAATGTTGATACTGATGTCAAAACGTGGCTCGACAATCTTCCATGAAAACTTTCAGGGTACCTGCTTGTAAAAGGACCACCCACTGCCACTCACAGAAGTAAGGTATTGAAAAAATTCAAAACCGTTTGGAACCGGTTCCGGCTTTTGAAACGGTTTCGTTTTCGGTCTTTTCCTGATCAAAATAACGGTTACGGTTTCGGTTTTGAAAGATGAATCGGTTTTAATCGGTTACGGTTACGGTTTCGGTTTCAGTCCTTGGTTTTAACCAAGATTTTCCTTAGGTTTGGTTAGCAGGGGAACACGAATGATAGGTCTCTTGACGTTTCGTCTAGCAGTCATATTATAGTTAGGATGGGAAATATTTATGTCAACCAGCCAAAAAGAATGTTTCCAGAATTTTGAAATAAAATAAAAACTTAAAAAAACTTAACTGATTGTTATACGATTTTGCATAAATTACATATGTATGGCAGCACATTAATTGGACGAATATTTTCGAATTCCATTTAGAATGTGACTGCTAGATGAAACGTCAAGAGACCTATCGTTAGCCATAGAGAATAGGCTTTGGAAGTTCGAAATTGGACCCTGTAATTTTTTCTTTCTAATTGTTGTATTTAAAAAATTGACAAGGCCAAAATGTTAGCGTGGCCTACTTTCCTCTCTTGTTTGATTGGTGTAGCTTTGTATATACTGCCGTCTTTAGCAAAAAGGCAGTATTTTATAAAAATTGATTATCGAGAAAACTGAAGTTGAAGTATGGGTAATTTTCGAACTAAATAACTAGTTATTTTGCTGCAAAACAGATATAAATGAATATTGAGATATTGAAAGGCTTCATGAAGAATCATTTGCATCTGGTTATAGGCGAAAATTATCCCTGGGGCCTTAAAGGATCAGCGAACTGCCTTTCTGCTTTGTAAATCGAAAAGCAGTAAAATATTATTTACTCGGTTCATTTTGAGCATACCTTGTTTTACAAATATCAACAACAAACAAATCATTATGCCGAAGATTTCTTGATGGCACATTGATTTTTATGCAATGTAATAAATATGGACAATCAATGGTCCCATTCAGAACATCACGAATAAATACCAAACCAGATATTAGTCTCCTACTGGCAAGAGTATGCAAACTGATCAATTTGCACCGAGACAAATACGACGGAATAGGCATATCAAACCTTATGTTAAATAATGCAAATTTCAAAAACTTTCTTTGTACTCTTTCCAATCTATTGGAATGAACTTCATAATACGGATTCCAGATTATAGAAGCATATTCCAATTTAGGCCTTACAAATGTATTAAACAGTAGTTTTTTTGTGTAAGGATCCTTAAATTCAGAGCTGTTTCGCCTAATAAACGCTAGAGCGGAGTATGATTTAGGTATAATTTCACAATATATTAATTATTTATAATATCTACAACTTTTCATCAAGTCGGTATCTACACACTGACTTAAATTCTGTTCTTTTGAGAACAATTCTGTTCACAAGCTTTGATGGAGAACAGATGATGCTCGAAAACAACACTTGTTCATGTTAAAACAAACCGAATATAGTGTAAGGGATACACACTAATGTAATTCTAATACAGAAATATTTCATGTTATTCTAACCATACGCTTCATGTTAAAATGTTGGGGAACAGATGGCAGTCGAAAACGACACTTGTTCATGTTAAAACAAACCGAATATAGTGTAAGGGATACACACTAATGTAATTCTTATGCAGAAGTACTTCATGTTATTTTAACCATACGCTTCATGTTAAAATGTTCGTGTTGATTTTCCGAAATTGTTTTTGTTTTACGTACAAGAGGTGTTCATGTTGATTTAACATGAATCATGTTAACTAAAAATGTAAGTAATTTTTCTGTGTGAAGACATTAAAATAACATAATGGTATCAAAATTCGTAAAAGGCAGTAAAATGATTTTACTGCCTTCTTGCTAAGGACGGCAGTATAGTCCGAGAGCCCACTGCAAAAAAAACCTATCTCATCAGGTACTGAAATGTGACCCGTATAGGTCATTTACTGGTACCATGGGCCACCTCACCTCAAACCACCGACTTGCCAGGTCCTATCCTGGCAGGATCGTGGTAATTGTTTGATGAAAAGTCAATTTTAGTCGAAAATATGCATCATAGTGTACTGAAATAAAATGCTCAAATTATTAAAGCTGGCCATGGCACAATGGGCTGAAATCTGCAAAAAGCGGTCAAAAATCAATAACTCGAGAAAAAATATATATATCGAAACCAGATTTTGCACCTTGATCTGTATATACCTAATCCATGTTGTTGCGGAAAATGGGCGAAATCGGTCAATAAACACGCCCACTTTTTATATATAGAAATTTTTGAAAGCATTTTTTATAATTTGAGTAGGTATGCAGTTTTTTGGTCATACAATTTTAGTATAATAAAGTGCAAATTTTAAAAAGCTAACTATTACGGTTGATTTTTAATCATTTATTTTCGCTCACATCCCCGTGTAGGTGAATTTTTTTTTTTAACTTTTTCAAAATTTTCAAATGATATTTTTTTCATTTAAGATAACTCCTAAACATATTTGAGGAAGATTTTTATACCCAGTGTACTAGTACTAGTACAAGGGTATATTAACTTTATTCACATAACGGCTGTTTGTAACGGCACAAAATAATCGAGATAGACATAGAGTTCCATATATGAAAATTCTTAGGTTGAAAAGAGGAGTCCATTAAGACATGTCCGTCCGTCCGTCCGTCCGTCTGTGTACACGATAACTTGAGTAAAAATTGAGATATTTGCATGAAATTTTGTATACAAGTTACCTTTTGGCCAAGGTAGGTTGCTATTGAAAATGGGCGAAATCAGATGATAACCACGCCCCCTTTTTCCATATCGAAAATTTCGAAAATCACACAAATTGACTTATCTCGGCGGCTGAAATGGCTAAAATGATATAATTTTATAGGTGAGTCCCCCTGGTCATTCTCTTATGATTTTTCTATAAATTTTTTATAGTGGGCGTGGCACCGCCCACTTTTAAGGGAGGCGTTTTTGAAAATTTGACTGGTCGTAACTTTTAAACTGATTACGATAGAATGATGGAATTCGGCACAAAGCATACTAGTATCGTTGGGAGTATACCTGATGAAACTGGATAAAATCGCCCTTCAACCACGCCCACTTTCGATATCGAAAATTTCGAAAATCACACAAATTGACATATCTTGGCAGCTGAAATGGCTAAAATGATATAATTTTATAGGTGAATCCCCCTGGTCATTCTCTTATGATTTCTTCATAAATTTTTTATAGTGGGCGTGGCACCGCCCACTTTTAAGGGAGGAGTTTTTGAAAATTTGACTGGTCTTAACTCTTAAACAGATTACGATGGAACGATGGAATTTGGCACAAAGCATGCTAGTATCGTTGGGAGTATACCTGGTGAAAGTGGATAAAATCGCCAGTCAACCACGCCCACTTTCGATATCGAAAATTTCGAAAATCACATAAATTGACATAATTCGCTAACGGAAATGCGTAAAATTATATAATTTTATAGGTGAATCCCCATGGTCATTATATAATGATTTTTTGATAAATTTTCTAAAGTGGGCGTGGCCCCGCCTACTTTTAAGGGAGGCATTTTTATACCAAGCGTACTAGTACAGGGGTATTATAATTTTGTCCACATAACTGTACTATGTACCGGCGCAAAATAATCAAGATCCATGTATGAAAGTTCTTCGGTTGAAAAGAGGAGTCTATTCTGGCATGTCCGTCCGTCTGTCCGTCTTTGTACACGATAACTTGAGTAAAAATTAAGATATTTGCATGAAATTTTATATACAGGTTACTTTTTGGCCCAGGTAGGTTGCTATTGAAAATGGGCGAAATCGGATGATAACCACGCCCCCTTTTTCGAGATCGTAAATTTCGAAAATCATACAAATTAACATAACTTGAGTAAAAATTGAGGAATTTGCATGAAATTTGGTATACAGATGACTCGGATTATAACCACGTCCCTTTTGTCGGTATCGAAAATTTCGAAAATCACATATGTATATCGGTAGCTGAAATTGATAAAATGATATAATTTCATAGGTGAATCTCTCTTATCATTGTATTATGATTTTCTGTTAAATTTTAAAAAGTGGGCGTGGTACCGCCCACTTTCAAGGGAGGCATTTTTGAAAATTCGACTGGTCGTAACTTTTAAACAAATTATGGTAGAACGATGAAATTTGGCACAAATCATACTAGTACTGTTGGGAGTATACGTGATGAAATTGGATAAAATCCCCGTCCAACCACGGCTACTCTCGATTTCGAAAATTTAGAAAATCACCTAAAAGACTGGTCGTAAGTTTTAAACTGACTACGGTAGAATCGTGAAATTCGGCACAAGGTATACTAGAGTTACCTGTTGAAATTAAAGGAAATCGCTTCCCAATCACGTCCACTTCCAATATGGAAAATTTCGAAAATCACATAAATTGACATAATTCGGTAAGGTAAATAACTAAAATAGTATAATTATAGTATAATTTGGTAGTTAAATTTGTAAGGAATTGTCTACTATTAACGAGTCTTAAAAGATGAGTTAATTTTGTTAAGTGAGCCACCTATAATTTGTTCGACGGCCATGTATTTTATTGAAAGTGGGTAGTATGGCTCAGAACGATTAAACAAAAATACGTATACAATTTTTCAAAATTCGAATTATTTTGAAAGTTATATCTATCAACAGTTTTCGAAATTCCTCACTTTTTGATGATTTTCTCACGATTGGTCAAACCGATTTTGCTAATTTTTTAAATATATATAAAAGATGGTATCTTCTACAAAAGGACATTTCCAATTTTTGCAAAAAAAATTTTTTTGCAAACATTATTCGCAATTTTTAACTTCTCCATCGTGGCGAGATGGCGCTTTTGTATGATGTTGTTGGGCATTGCATTAGTAACTATTAGCAAAAAAAAATTTGTTTGGCACTTTAAGGGAGCGGAAGTTATTTACATCAAAAAGTAAGGGATTTCGAAAAGTGGTGATAGCTATAACTTTGAAAATAATTAGAATTTCGAAAAACTGGCACAAACGTATTTTTTTCAATTTAAAACTTTGTCACAAGTTGGGCGTAAGTATATTAGAAGTAAGAAGTGCATTCAACTATAAGTAATATTTTGAGGGCACACGAACAATGTACATATATGTTATACCGTAGCATAAATAAATATTAATTTTATAAACTAACTAATAAATTTATTGAGTTCGTTTTTCCCAAATTATAATATATATAGAAAATATATAACTTATAGGTACTACTATTGTTTCCATACACTGGGTATTTAATGTTCGGCTTACCCGAACTTAGAATTCCTTACTTGTTCCGTTTAAAGTGTACCAACTGGAGCAGAATAATATCGCGTTTTCAAAATTTGCAATTTCCTCACACTTTGCCCAGTAAAAAAAAATTTAAACAAACCAAAATTAAAAAATCAGGTTAAAGTACACTCTTGCAAATCTCAAAATCTTTCGTTTAAAAAAAGTTTGTTCAAATCGTATGAAAAATAAAGGCTGTAATGAATTTAGAACAGTAAATTTCAATTATTGACCTTTGTGGACCGTTATCTCAGCACATACAAAAAGTGCATATTTGCGCATTAACAGAAGAAAGTAGATACTCCAGAGAATACTTGAAAAAAAAATTAAATATCTAGCGGGGATCGCTAAAAAAATCGAAAAAATTAAAAAAAAAAAATTTTTAATTTTAAAAACTTCTATAAATAAAGGAGATTTTTTTATATCTGCCTTATTTTAAGCCAGAATCGGTGCAAACTAAATCAGTACGATGTCCACTAAAGGCTTGAACATAAAATGCTGATTTATTTACATATACACATATCTGTATTTCGTTATTTGCTAGCTGTATCGACCATGTGAAAAAATTATTGATATACCTGAGTAGTTGTCCTTTATCTAACGAAATACTTAAGCAAAATCATAAACATTTTACTCAGTCCTACTTTGATGTTTCTAGATTTCAAAAATGTACTTCATTTGTCCCAATGCCTAAACCGACTTTTGGCCACTTTTTTCAAAATCCAGCCCATCCTATGCCTATCCCGGCAGAAACCCTTGGCAAGACGTTCAAAGGTGGTGCACTTTCCTCAAAATATGCTCAATCGCGTACCGCTATGAAATTTGGTAGTGAGGTTCTTCTCGATATTTTGAAGCTATTATCATGAACTTGCCCGGGCTAATCTTGGCAGAAAAAAAAGTTGTCAGCTCGTTGAAGAACGAACTTAAAGTTCTTCAACTATTTTGGCGTGCTTCGGAAAACTTCTTTTGTTGTCACATATTGGGAAAGGCCATATATTCTGAAAAAGGAGTAAAACCTTCATCACCTCCATGTTTTACTTTTAAAATATCTTCGGAAACCTCTTACCCTCTATAATTCCGATATTTAAATCGGGCAACAAGAATAATGTAGATAATTATAGACCGATCTCGAAATTTTCGAATGGCTCGAAACTGTTCGAGAAAGTAGTACTTTGCTAAGGCTTTCGATACTGTTACCCATAGTATACTATTGTATAAGCTTTCTACACAGTAAAAAGAAGTCTAAATTTAATACCAATTTGGTGTTTATATATAACTACGCCGAAAAGTATTAAATTAATACCATTATCCCGTTAATTGAGAGAAAGAGTATTATTTTGGTATTATTTTAAGACCATTTGGACTAATTTAATTGCCAAAATTGAGATAGAGCGATTTAGTATTATTTTGGTATTATTTTAAAACCATTAGTCCAAATTTAATTTCCAAACTTTTTCAGGGTCTTAAAATAATACTATTTGGTATTAAATTAAAAAAAGTAGTATTTCATTTTTTACTGTGTACTCTTTTAAGCTGGATTAGATCGTATCTCAACAACAGAATCTCTCTTGTGGAAATTTATCACACAAAGTCTTACTCTTTCGAAGCCACGTCTGGGGTCACTCAGGGTAGTATTCTCGGACCAATTCTATTTCTTCTTTTCATCAATAATATAGGATCCTGTTTTAGAAACTCGAAGTATCTGCTCTCTGCAGATGACTTAAAGATTTTCAGGACCATAGCAAGCTGCTAAAATGTTGTTCTGCTACAGGACGATCTTAATAATTTAGCTAATTGGAGTATTATGAATAATTTAGGCCTTAATATTAAAAAATGTTTTCATATGAAGCTTTCGAAAACCTTCAACATCCATTTGTCTACTTATAAACTTTTTGATGATAGCCTTTCTACTGTTAGCGAGTTTGTTGATTTTGGAGTAATGTTTGACTCAGGCGTTACATTTTCAAATCACATAAGTACACTCAAAAAAAAACTCACACTTATATCAACAGTCCTCTACTGTTAATACCAAAAATTGTTGAATTGACGGAAATCTGGTCAAGTAAACAGATTTATGGGTTGATTTGACGAAAAATTAATTTTGTTTAACAGACGTCCGCTTCTCTTCATTCAGCAGCCTCGTCCTGTTAAATATTGCCAATAATTACAGTTGATATAATTGGCACGATTGGTTAATTTGCACGATAACATCTGTTGTTTCAACTGTTGAATGTATGTATATCGTCGCCCGGATAAATGATTGTCGTATGTGAAAATTTGGTCGAATTGAGTTATAAATGCGGTTATACTAAACTGATCGAGATCTTTCGAATGGAGCCATCGGGGTTTTGATATCTCTTTTAGTTTCCGAGATATTGAGTGAAATTTTTAAATTTTTTATATTTAAGATACATTTTTGGTTAGGTTATAAGCAGAATGTGCTTATAAGTGAAAAACTGTTTATTTTATTTTTATAAAAACGGCGGCCGCCGTTATTTGCTCCCAATAAAAAGTCAAATGACATGTCAACCATTGGATAGAATACTAATATATTTCAACGGCATGTTTTTATTTTTTTTTATTTTATAAAAGCTTATAACTAATACAATTAATATATGAACTATAAATAACGCACCACTAGCAACATAGGCTTTCGGCTGAGAACGGCATGTTAATATCTATGGTCGTCATATGAATTTCTATTGTCGCTATATCCATATCCATATTTACTGCATAGTAATAATTGGCGGCCGCCGTGGTGTAGCAGTTAAGTGTTCGGCCTTCTAGACCAAGTCGTGGCGGTTCGATGCCCGGCAAAATTAACATCAAAAATTATTTAGAAAAACAATTTTTCTAAACGGGGTCGCCCCTCGGCATTAGTTTGGCAAACTCTCCGGGTGTATTTCTGCCATGAGAAGCTTCTCAGCAAAAAAATTCATTTGCTTTGCAAATGCTGTTCGGAGTCGGCAAAAAACTGTAGGTCCCGCCAACTACTAGGAAAAACTCAAAAGCAACACACCACAATTTGGAAAGAGAAGCTCGGCAAAAATCTCGTTAGAGGTTATGATAACCTGTTGGTATATCGCCGCCATTAGTTTTTTTTTTTTTTAATGGTAGAGACAGCGTATTAATATACATATATGGGCGAAATGTAAATTTTTCTGGGACGCATAATCATATTAGTTCAACAAATTTTACTATGGATTACCTAACCATATTACAACTTGTTCGAACGTTTTTATACCTTTCATGAACATGAAATGGTATTATAACTTTGGTCCGATGTTTGTAAGTATGAGAAGAAGAAGAGATAGACCCATCAATAAGTATACCGAAATGATCAGGATGACGAGATGAGTTGATTTAGCCATGTCCGTCTGTCCGTCTGTCTGTTTGAACGCAAACTAGTCCCTCAGTTTTTGAGATATTTGGCTGAAATTTTGTATGCGGCCACCATTTTCCAATATAGGAATCATTTGTCGGAACCAGCAAGATCGGACCGATATTACATATAGCTCCCGTACAACCGATTATTCCGATAAACGGATTTTGGGCTATAACTCCTGTAATTAAACACGTAGAAACGTGAAATTTTGGAAGCGTCGCTATTTTTATATGTAAAATATCGATGTTGAAAATCATTGAGATGGGATAAATATTTCACATAGCCCCCATACAATCGATTGTTCCGATAAACGGATTTTGGGCTATAACTCCTGTAATTAAACGCGCAGGAACGTGAAATTTTGGAAGTATCACTATTTTTATATGTGAAATATCGATTTTGAAAATCATCGAGATGGGATAAATATTTCACATAGCCCCCATACAATCGATTGTTCCGATAAACGGATTTTGGTAGATAACTCCTGTAATTATATAGGTAGGAACGTGAAATTTCGTAACTATTGCTATTTTAGAATGTGGAATGTCGATGTTAAAAATCAATGAGATTGGACCAATATAACACATCGCCCCCATATAATCGATAGTTCCGATAATTTCGGTATGAGCGGAAGTTAAATTCACACAGGCTTATTCATGAAAGGTATTTAGCCTTCGGCACAGCCGAAGACAGCTTTCCTTACTTGTTTTTTTTTTGGATCCAAAATTTTTTTAATTTCTTATGATTGAAAATTTTTCTCAAAATTTTATAATGCCGTAGCCGAATGGTAGAGCACTGGGCTAAGGGGCCAGAGGAGCAGGGTTCGAACCTTACTGAAACCAGATGTCAAATTGTATGAAATTTTGTTTTTTAAACTATTTAGAATTTATCAATAGTTTATATGGATACCACTTCAATAGTGATTTATCAAATGCGCATTGATGGAACATGCATTCATTGACGGGACAGGATCATCAATTTGTATTGAATGTGGTATCAATAATTATGGAGGCTCGATCTATAGATTTCTCTCCGTGTACCTATGCTTAAGATTTGGGTTTGTATTTCAAGTTGTAAGAATTGTATTGCTAGTCTGTAAGGTTTTTTAAAATCATAGATTGAATAAATTAAATTGAATTGAATCGATCTGACTCTTGTGAAATGCAATTGAAAGTGCATTCTTCGTTATCTGGTGTTAAAGAGATTTAATAAAATTAAGGAAAAAAAAACTTTTTTAAAAATAAGCTTTTATTATTGGTTTATAAAATTAACTAAAAAGTAAAAAATAATTTGACTGTAAAGGAATATAACACTTTATAAGTTCATTGTAACCTTTAAAGATAATTTGGCTTCTTCGTCTGCCACAAAATAATTCCATATTGTACATAATTATATATTTCTAACATTAAAACTTTACACCTAAATTATTAAATCTTCCAGTATATATCACATTCCTAATTTTATTAATAACAAAAGCGTGTTAAATTTCGATAGCAAGAAAAGAAGGTCCTGAATGCTCTTAATTATACCATCAAATAGAAAAGAAGGTCCTAAATGTTCTTAATTATACCATCAAAATTTAACACGCTTTTATTATTAATACAATTAGGAATGTGATATATTCTGGAAGATTTAATAATTTAGGTGTAAAGTTTTAATGTTAGAAATATATAATTATGTACAATATGGAATTATTTTGGGGCAGACAAAGAAGCCAAATTATCTTTAAAGGTTACAATGAACTTATAAAGTGTTATATTCCTTTACAGTCAATTTATTTTTTACTTTTTAGTTAATTTTATAAACCAATAATAAAAGCTTATTTTTAAAAAAGTTTTTTTTTTCTTTAATTTTATTTTTTACTTTTTAGTTCGGTTTATCAACAAGAGGCAATAATGTCGCAGCGACATCAATCGGCTGCTAGCAGCAACAGAAACCATAGAATCTTTTACAATAAAGCCGCGTGGTTAATAAAGTTACTTTTGGGATATTGGAATAAAGACTAAACTAAACGATAAATGGGATTTTTGAAATTAAGCTAATTTTTTTATTTACTGTTAGCGAAGCCTGAACGATGATGAAAATTTGCAAAATCCCATCTTAACTGCAAGTTAGTACAATATCAAAAGCAAAATTTCCTGGAATGAAAACTTTCGAATATCTCTACTCGTGCGCCACCTATCGGAATTATTTTTTTGTTATTTTGCGTGGAGGCAGAAAACTAAACGATGATGAAAATTTCAAGATCCTACCTCAACGGGAAGTTCGTTGAAAAACGAATTAATCGACACTGAAAACAGACCTTTGTAATTCTCAAATAAAGCGACTCACGCGCCACCTAGCGGGACAATTTTTTTCTAACATTTAGAAAGTAATTAAGTAACACACACGTAAAATATCAGCCAAATCGGTCCATAATTACGATTTTGAGTTTTTATTACCGCTATCTCAGCCCCACCTAGCGGAATTTTTTTTACAAAAATATTTCTTTTCATGGTAGTAATACATGTTACGAATTTCAGCTAAATCGGACCATAAATGCGAATTTTGAAAATATAGCGACCCACGCGCCACCTTTCGAAATTTTTTTTTTATAATATTGCATTGTCATCGGGGTTATACATGGGTGCAGAATTTCAGATCAATCGGACACCGGGAAGTGTATCAAATTTAGCTTGCAAGATTTGATTACAGACAGCCGTCAGGTGAAACTAAATAAAAGCTTATAAAAATGGAAGAAGAAATTTCTTGAGTATGCAGCTTTATAGTTAGAGCATTTAATTTTAGTCTAACAAAGTGCAAGTTTTAAGTAACTACGACATACCGTTGATTTTTCACAATTTGTTTTCTTAATGTGCTGCTATTTCGGCTGCTCCGGAGGACTCGGACATCGTGTCCGACTCGGAAAGTATGGTATCTGCCACGTCAAATGGCGAAGGAGCAGTGAACAGCTCGGAGATGGGAGACAGCTTGTTGGATAGGGAAGACCTCAACGTGACGGTGATAACAGCTAGTCCTGAGCGCACCAATGTTGATACTGCCACAGATAGTAGAGTTTCCGCCACGCCAAATCGTGGTCTGAACAACTCGTCGTTGAAAAAAAGCCTCCAGACGAGGTATAACTCGACGATACGGTGGTGGCAGGGAAGTCCGAGCGCTCTCATGTTGGTGGTGCTTCAGATAAACCTGCACAAATCTAAAGCAGCCTCGGCGGCTTTAATCAGTCGTTTTTCTAAAGGCGACGTAGATGTGGTCCTCATGCAAGAACCCTGGGTCAATAGCTCAAAGATTTGCGGTCTGGGGACTAAGGGTTTTAAGCTTATCCGAGCCAATGAGGAAGGCAGGGTAAGAGCCTGTATTTTGGTTAAGTCTGAGCTGAACGCCTTTCTCTTGCCCAACTGTACCAATGGTGACGTTACCCTGCAGCGAAACCTCAAACTAGTCAGAGAAATACTAGTAGACAACTATAATTTGCTGGCAGAACTCGTACTAGTCAGGAAATATCCATCTCATACTAGTATACAACTAGAATTTTCTGCCTGAACTCATACTAGTCAGGAAATATCCATTTCATACTAGTATACAACTAACTTTTTCTGGATAAACTCATACTAGTCAGGAAATATCCATTTCATACTAGTATACAACTTTAATTTTCTGGCTGAACTCATACTAGTCAGGAAATATCCATTTCATCCTAGTATAAAACTAGAATTTTCTGGGTGAAACCATACTAGTCAAGAAATATCCATTCCATACTAGTATACAACTAAATTTTTCTGGATGAAATCATACCAGTTCAAAAATACTAAATTCATTCGTTTCGTTTGCTTCTTTTTTCTCTTATAATTCACAGATGCTTTTTCGTGATAGGGTAAATACAAATAGACGCTGCTTTCTTAAGAAAAAAACATGAAAACGAAGGCAAATGATAAAATAAAGGGTAAGTCATGAAAATTCTGGTTGAAATCATATCTACTAATCCAGGTCCAATTCTTTTTGGACTAGTATGGGACTAGTATATTTCATACCAGTCCTTTTTGGACTAGTATGGGGACAAGTTCATTTTTGAAAATCATACTAGTCCAGATTGAACTAGTATGGGACTGGCATTTTACAACTAGTATAATTCTAGTATGTCATGACTAGTAGATGACTGGTATGTTCTGGTCGAAATCTGACAATTGACATTTCGTAGGACATCAACACGTAAAAAATACCAGTTGCTTATATGGAAAAAAGACAGAACACTGACTAGTTGGGCCCGGTGCACCAACTAGTTGTAAAGTAGTTTTCAACTAGTTGCTTTCGCTGCAGGGTCCAGGTGCCAGTTAAACAGTCGACAGCAGTGGCGTGCCTACGTGTATCAATCAAGGCAAGCCCCAGTCTATATAACCCCAACGAAAGCACATACTGCTGCCAGAGAACATTTCAGACAAAGAAGAGTTCAGGATATTTATCGACTTTTGCAGAAGGGGAAAAACTTAAACTTTTAGGTTCCGCTTATCGGCACGTTATTGTTTGCAGATTTTTTAAGCTTTTCCAATCCAAGGGAAACGTTTTATTCGCACTATTTCCCATTTAGTTACATTGCAGAAGCTAAGAAACCTTTAAAATCTTTTTTATATTTTATATGGTGTTTCCACCAAAAGCAAACACCGTGTTTTCTAGCCCTAGCGTGTTTAAAATCAAACACTACTCGAAGCCCTTGTCAAATCTCATACAAATTTCATAACCCAAACCCATTTCAAACCCCTTTTTTAAAGCGTGTTTGCTTTGGGTTTCCATACGATCTATCATTAAAAGATGGCAATAATGTTCATTTACGTCATTATTTCCTTTTAGTTTTTTAATTCTTATCGAAATCATGTTACCATTGCTTTCAGTTTGTCAAAATTGTTGACAATTAAAATTAAATTAACCTAATGTGCCTCTTTTTTCGTAAAAAATGTGGAAAAATGGAGTGTAATGGAGTGCTAAGTGATCTTGCTCAATCCCGACTCTTGCGTCCCCGTTCGTGCAGTCTGAGCAACGTGAGCTACCTAGGCTCGCGGCAGAAAGAGTGGGAGCCCCGGTGGGGCCACTATGACATACTTGGTTTAAGGGCTCACCGAGGTCTTTTTTGCAGCGTCTGTTCATCACATGGTGCAGCTGCAAGCGGGTGTCTGTCTTGTAGCAAGCGGCTCGCTATATAAATGTGTGAATATTTTTTTTTTTTTTTTTTTTTCAAAATCCCGGATACGGGTTGTGCGCTGAGTTTGGGACCAGCCACGTAAAAACTTAATTCCAATGAAAAGCAAAGAAAAACCTCGGATGACAACCACTTTAATGTTGACGACCCGGCAAAACGAAACAAGGACTACAGGAAGCATATTAGGGCATGTACCTGGAATGTCCGGACCCTTTCAAGGGATAGTACCGCTGCCCGACTGGTTGATGTCCTCGTAAACGCAAAGGCTGACATCACCGCCCTGCAGGAAATGCGATGGACGGGACAAGGAAAGACGACCATCGGACCTTGTGACGTATACTACAGTGGCCAGGCACGCGGCAAAGCGCGTGGTGTAAGATTCGTGGTGGGAAAGAGACTTCGCCGCCAAGTACTAGCGTTCACTCCTGTGGACGAGCGTCTCGCTGCGATCCGCATCAAGGCGAGGGTTTTCAACATAACATTTATCTGCGCCTATGACTGAGGAGACGGACGACACAGAGAAGGACTCCTTCTACGATGAACTTGAACAAACTTATGATCGCTGCCCCCAACATGATATCAAAATCGTGCTCGGCGACTTTAATGCTAAGGTGGGCAAGGAGGAGTCTTTGGTTCTACAGTTGGAAAATTTAGTCTCCACGACATAACATCACCCAACGGCACTAGGTTGATTGACTTCACCGCTGCTTGCAACATGGTCATCAGTAGTACTAGGATCCAGCATAAACGAATACACCAAGCCACCTGGCTGTCCCCTGATCAAAGAACAAGAAACCAGATTGATCATGTCATGATTGACGGCAGACATAGATCCACCTTTCTGGACGTGCGTACCCTGCGTGGTCCCAATATCGACTAGGACCATTATCTTGTTGGAGCCAAGATACGCACACGCCTCTGTGCAACGAAGAAAGTGCGCACAGTAACGGAAGGAAAGTTTGACGTCGAGAAACTGCGCATGACACAGAGAGCTGATATTTTCACCACTCGACTCTCACACCTACTAGCAGAGGGCAATCCTCGACCTAACGATGTAACCGAGCAATGGAAGCATATCTCTCACTCATTGCGTACCGCCGCTGAGGCCATTATAGGGTTCCAGCGAGCCCGCAAGAACAACTGGTACGATGAGGAATGCAAAACTGCCTCGAAAAAAAAGGGACGCTGCCTACAAGGAGACGTTGCGAACGAGCGCAACCCGCAGTGTATGGCAACAATATCGCGAGGCAAAGAAGGAAAAGAGACGTCTTTTCAGAAAAAAGAAAAGTGAGACCAAAAGGCGTGAGTGTGAGGAGCTTGATATGCTGGCTGACAGGAAAAAAGAAAAGTGAGGCCGAAAGGCGTGAGTTTGAGGAGCTTGATATGCTGGCTGACAGGAATGATGCCCGAAAATTCTATGAAAAGATCCGGCGGATGACGGAAGGTTTTAAGACTGGGGAAAGCTCCTGTAAGGACAATAATGGCGACCTGGTAACCGACGTACAAAGTGTACTTAAATTATGGAGGGAGCACTTCTCGTCACTGCTAAATTGCGAGGGAGACGTCGAACCCGCTACCCCAATCCCTGACGATGGAAAAGTCGTTCCACCACCTGACTATGATGAAGTGAGGATAACTTTATCCCGGCTCAAAAACAACAAAGCGCCTAGAAAATATGGACTACCCGCCGAGCTGTTCAAACACGGAGGCGAATAGCTGGTAAAAATCATGCATCAGCTCTTATGCAGAATATGGTCAGACGAGTGCATGCCTCCGGATTGCAATTTAAGTGTGCTCTGCCTAATCCACAAGAAGGGCGATCCCGCTAACCGCACCAACTACCGCGGAATCAGTCTTCTTAATATCGCATATAAGGTTCTTTCTAGCGTGTTGTGTGAAAGGCTGAAGCCCATCATAGACAAACTGATTGGACCTTATCAGTGTGGCTTTAGGCCTGGTAAGTCTACCATCGACCAGATTTTCATACGATACGCCAAAATCCTGGAGAAGACCCATTATAAAAGAATCGACACACACCATCTCTTTGTCGATTTCAAATCCGCTTTTGTCAGCGCCAAAAGAAGTTGCCTGTATGCCGCCATGTCTGAATTAGACTTCCCTGCAAAGTTTATACGGTTTTGCCAAATGACGTTGAACAATACCAACAGCTCCGTCAGAATCGGGAAGGACCTCTCTGAGCGATTTGAAACCAAACGAGGCTTCAGACAGGGCGACTCCCTTTCGTGCGATTTCTTCAACCTGATGCTAATTCGAGCAGCAGAGCTAAACCGCAATGGTACAATCTTTTACAAGAGCGTGCAATTGCTGGCGTATGCCGATGATATTGATATCATTGGCCTTAACAACCCCGCCGTAAGCGCTGCCTTCTCTGGACTGCCTTCTCGCGCCTGTTCATTGGCAGCCATATCACTGTGGATAGTTACAAATTTGAAACTTTGAGGGACTTCGTCTATTTGGGAACCAGTATCAACACCGAAAATAATATCAGTCTAGAAATCCAGCGGACAATCACTCTTGCCAACAAGTGCTGAGATGGCCCTTGGAGTATTTGAGAGAAAAGTTCTCCGGAAGCCTTATGGTCCTTCCCGTGATGCCAACGGCGAGTATCGAAGGAAATTTAACGATGAGTTGTACGAACTCTACGCAGATCTGACCATAGTCCAGCGAATTAAAGCCCAAAGGCTCCGCTTGCTGGGCCATGTTATGCGAATGGACAAAGAAGCTCCAGCACAGAAGATTTGCCTATCGTCGCCTGAATTCGGCATCAGAGGAAGGGGGAGGCCTCGACTGAGATGGAAACAACAGGTGGAGGATGACTTGAACTCTCTTAGGGTTTCCAATTGGCGTCAGTTATCGCTAAAAAGGAATGAATGGCGTGATTTGATATGCAACGGCCAAAATCGCTTAGGCGGTTAAGCGCCAATAAATGATGATGAATATTTTGTGATATGATTTGAAATAAACAGAACTACCGATATAAGTCAAATTGGTTTCAAAAGTGCGGCTGTACCTCGATATGCAGAACGCGTATTTACAAAAAACATACGTACACAGAGCCAAAAATGCCTAATAAAATTAATAAGATTGTCTTTATGAACGGTTTTCAGGCTCAGGGGTAGTCAAGACGGCGGAAACGAAAAAAAAACCATACGCAAATCTATTTGGTTTAATGAGGAAATTCTTATTGATATTATCAAGTGCAATTTCTTCTTTTTTCTTTGCGATTTCTTTTTAAATGTGTTATTAATAAGAAAATCTTCTCGAAATTTCTGTCAAAATATTGAAAAAAAGCTGAAAGAGAAAAACTTCTTATTTTAGTAAGATGATCTTAGGGTTCCTAACAAGAAGATCTGACTTATTAACTGATTTCCGCATAATTGTATGTCTTAATAAGACGATCTTAGGGTTCCTAACAAGAAGATCTGACTTATTAATGTTTTCAAAGGGAAAACATATTTCCGCATAATTGTAGGTGTTAATAAGACGATCTTAGGGTTCCTAACAAGAAGATTTGACTTATTAATGTTTTCAAAGGGAAAACATATTTCCGCATGATTGTATGTGTTAATAAGACGATCTTAGGGTTCCTAACAAGAAGGTTTGACTTATTAATATTTTCAAAGGGAAATCTTGCATCATCATCAGCAGACATCATGTAGAACAATTATACGCTGAGAAGCAGAAGTACCCGATGGCTCGATGGTAAGCACCTGTGTTCAGCATTCAATATGTGGTTAGTTCGATTCGCGGTGGAGGCAATGTGGCAAGTGTGGAAGGCAATGTAAGGAAGAGTGCGGTGAGATGGCTTGAAGGAAATATAAAAAGGCAACATAAGAAGGTAAAGGCAATACAAGAGAAATCTAAAACTGAATCGTAACTGATAATCTGAAGTTCTCGAAGACAATATAAGAACTCTGAAATATAATTTTTATTTTCTTCTCAATAATATGTGATTTCATTTTGAAAACATTAATAAGTCGAATCTTCTTGTTAGGAACCCTAAGAAATCAGTTCGTTTTCTGCAAGATTTCCCTTTGAAAACATTAATAAGTCAAATCTTATTAACACATACAATTACGCGGAAATCTGTTAATAAGTCAAATCTTCTTGTTAGGAACCCTAAGATCGTCTTATTAACACATACAATTATGCGGAAATATGTTTTCCCTTTGAAAACATTAATAAGTCAAATCTTCTTGTTAGGAACCCTAAGATCGTCTTATTAACACATACAATTATGCGGAAATCTGTTAATAAGTCAAATCTTCTTGTTAGGAACCCTAAGATCGTCTTATTAACACATACAATTACGCGGAAATATGTTTTCCCTTTGAAAACATTAATAAGTCGAATCTTCTTGTTAGGAACCCTAAGAAATCAGTACGTTTTTTGCAAGATTTCTCTTTGTAAAGATTAATAAGATTTTCTCTTCAAAAATAAAAAGAACTTCTTCTTGAAGAAAATCTATAGAGATATCATATGACTTTTGTTCTATTTTATTAGGCAGTGTTGGCTCTGTGTAGAATGTGTAAAATAAATTTTGTGCTCAAGATAATAAAAAATACATATATAGTCACATAATGACCTTCACCACCATCTCTTCTTTCTATTGTTTTCTCTTATGTATACTTATTTTAGTCCTTACTCTTAAGAAACTCCTAACTCTTACTTTAGTTAACTATTTTTTCTATTCTTAAGTATAACTGTTAAGTTACTCTCGTTTTAAACTATTAGTTTTAAGCCTTCGCTAATGTAATTTTAGAAATAAGATTCAGTTTTGTACGAGATTCCGAATAATAAAGATAATCGTTCACGACTTTAACACTGGCGCAGTCGAAATCGAACCTGGCACATACTTCTAAAAAAAAAAGGAAGTTAAGTGCATAAATTTGAATAAAATACAAAAAAAAAGTATTAATAATGGTTTAACATAAACCAATTTATCAAGCAAACCTTGATGTGAAAATTAAAAACGCAAAAAAAAAAAAAAAAAAAAAAACACTTAAAATTGAAAATAAAAAGTGAAACGAATTTAAAAATTAATAAAAGTGCAAAATATTTTTAGTTTTACAAAAACTATTATTCAAATTTTATTTGAAATAAAATAGAAAAACTAGAAACATAAGACAAAGTTATAAGTTAAAAAAAAAATACATTTGTGAAAAAAACGGTTAAACATACAGTACATATATATATAAAAAAATACATAAAAAGCATACATAAAATTCACCGTAATATGGAATGATTTTTGGCGAAAACAAATAGGAGCTAAATAGAAATCAGAAAAATTGTTATTGTTATATGAAACAAAATTGCAGCGAAAAACCAACAAAAAAGGCTAAATAAAAAGAGAACCAAATATTGCACAGAAAATAAAGCCTTATAAGAGTAAGCTAAAACTAAAAAAAAAAAACAACAACAACAACGAAAACATATACATATTATTACACTAAAGTTTAGAACTATATGAGCTAAGAGCGCCGTGAGCAACAAAACAAAAAAAAGCAATCAACTATAATTAAAATAACAACAACAACATGCATACCTACATTTGATGAGCCCACTTATGTCAAACAAAGCTAGGCAGGCGTAGTTAAACAAAAACAATTCGTTGACAATGCAGAGCAACAATATATGAAAATAGAGAGCAGCAGTGAAACCCAGTGCAGCATTACGAAAAATTTGAAGCTAGAGATAACAACAAATTGGCTTCAACTGAGCCGATCACATAGGTTGCACCAACAAAGTCAATATTAAGGGCAAGGGCAGCAAGCAGAGGTGTACAAGTCATAATTTGGTCAAAGCACATTCAGTGAGAAAAGTGAAGGCAGCTCAGTGGCTAGCTAGATAAGCTCAGCGCAACAACTAAGTATACATATTTATTTATAGTTTTAGTAATACTCATATATACATAGGTACACACATATATTTTTTTCTCAACACACGTTTTAAAAAAAAAAAAAAAAAAAACATGGAGAGCCTAGACATTAACACTAAATTTAAACTTATAACTAGCAATATTAATAGCATACCTAGTTTCGATGGAGATCGAGATGCGTTGCTCAATTTTTTGGAGCGAATCGATTCAATGGTTTCTATTTTGGTAACTTTTCCGTGGGAGTATAGAATG
Source organism: Campiglossa producta (assembly GCA_964058755.1). NCBI lineage: Eukaryota > Metazoa > Arthropoda > Insecta > Diptera > Tephritidae > Campiglossa > Campiglossa producta. Next base: position 133,677,489 of record CAXKVI010000001.1, read on the forward strand.
TTGTTAATGGGAAACATTAAGGATAAAATCGTTGGCAATGCCAGAAGATCTCTTTTAATAAACGGCAATCCCAGAGATTGGTTACCTATCAAACAAATTCTGATAGACAACCATGGTGAGAGATTTTCGGTTGATGAGTTGATCGACAATATAAGAGCATGTCGATGCAATTCAACTATTGAAAACTTTTACAACCAATTAAATACGCTGCTTTGTCGTTTGAATAATGCATTATATTTTAGCGCACAGCAATTTCCAGAAGTCAATAGTGCAAGCAATGCGAGAATTGCTTTAAACTCATTTAAACATGGTTTACCTGAACCAGTGAAAAGCATAATTATTAGTAGAGATCCAAAAAGCTTAAAAGAAGCCTTTGACATTATTAAAACAAATGGCTATTTAAAATACAATAAAAATCAAAATAATTTTTTTAACAATCCTCAAACCAATACTGATCCACAGCAACATACACGTAATCGTAGTCAGGTAAGAGAGCATAATCAACAACACGATAACAACACAAATAGGTACGGGCAACAGCATAGCCAACAAAGCAATATTTATCGACCCAACTTCGTTGCGCAGTCTAGGCAAACTCATAGCAGTAATAACGAAAAACTGAGACAACAAACTTCCTCTCAACAATCTCACAACACTTCGGGCTATCAAAATCGTAATTATAATTTAAGTAGTAATTTCAATAACAATTCGTATAGCAATCAACCACAAAGTGAAGCCATGGATGTAAGTGTAAATGAGATGCGTGAAAATTTTCAATTTGGCGCACACGAAAACTACCCTATATAGTTATAGAAACGCACATAAAAAAACTTAGATTTATTATAGACACTGGCGCTGAGTACAAAATTTGTAATCCGAAATGGCAAGTAAGTTTATCTGTTCCTGCTTTAAAAGCTTTTAATAATAATATTAACATAGACATAGAATATAAAGTACCATTGTTTAAAGAATTTAAGCGCCAAAATCTTTTCGTTAATTTTCTTGAGTTCCATTTCACCAATACTTTGATGGTATAATAGGCAACAACATACTGCTGCCATTGGAAGCAATAATCTATATATATAAAAATGAAATGGTGTATAATTGTAACGCTAAAACTCGAAAACGGCTGAACCAAATGAAATACTTCCTTTGGGGGATTTGTTTGTTATTACCACGCGCAGGTCATGTCTTAAAATCAGAACAAAATATTAAGGGGGCGTGGCACCTCCCATACAAACTGAATTTTTCAAGTTGAATATCTTGAAAAGTGTTTAAGGTAGGAACATGAAAATTGGTACAGAGCTACAGGATAACAGCACCACTCTCACCTATAAAATCGGGGGTTATCCAATGAGGGGGCGTGGTACCTCCCATACAAAATAAATTTTTTAAGCAGAATATCTGTGAAAGGGTTCAAGGTAGGGACCTGAAAATTGGTATAGACCTATATGGTATCAAAAGCCTTCTTACACATAAAACAAGGGGTAATCGGAAAAGGGGGCGTGGCACCTCCCATACAAACTGAATTTTTCAAGGTGAATATCTTCAAAAGTGTTTAAGGTAGGAACATGAAAATTGGTATAGAGCTATAGGATAACAACACCATTCTCACCCATAAAACTTGGGGTTATCGAAAAAGGGGGCGTGGCACCTCCCATACAATCTATATATATAAAAATGAAATGGTGTTCAGTCGTTACGCTAAAACTCGAAAACGGCTGAACCAAATCATATACTTCCTTTAGGGGGTTTGTTTGTTATTACCACGCGCATAAAATCAGAACAAAATATTAGGGGGGCGTGGCACCTCCCATACAAACATTTTTCTTCAAGGTGAATATCTCTAAATGGGTTTAAGGTAGGGACCTGGAAATCGGTACAGACCTATAGGATAACAACACCATTCTCACCCATAAAACTGGGGGTTAACCAAAAAGGGGGCGTGGCACCTCCCATACGAATGAAATACTTCATAGTCGATATCTCTGGAAGTATTCATGTTAGACCACTGAATTTTGGTAAGGGATTATATGAGATCGACCCCTACCACCTCCAAAAAAGCTGGGGATAACGAAAACGGAGGCGTGGCACCTCCCATACAAATGAAATATTTCATAGTCGATATCTCTGGAAGTATTCATGTTAGACCACTGAAATTTGGTAAGGGGTTATACGAGATCGATCCCTACCACCTCCAAAAAAACTGGGGATAACGAAAAAGGGGGCGTGGCACATCTCATACGAATGAAATACTTCATAGTCCATATCTCTGAAAGTACTTATGTTAGACCACTGAAACGTGGTTAGAGGTTAGATGAGGTCGATCCCTACCACCTCCAAAAAAACTAGGGTAACGAAAAAGGAGGCGTGGCACCTCCCATACGAATGAAATACTTCATAGTCCATATCTCGGGAAGTGTTTAGGTTAGACCACTGAAATTTCTTGAGGAGTTAAATAAGATTAATCCCATCATCTCCAAAAAAACTGGAGATAAAGAAAAAGGGGGCGTGGCACTTCCCATACGAAGGAAACATTTCATAGCCCGTATCTCTGCAAGTATTTATGTTAGACCACTGAAATTTGGTGAGGGTTTATATGTGATCGATCCCTAATACCTCCCAAAAAACTTGAGTTAACGATAAAGGGGGCGTGGCACCTCCCATACGAATAAAATACTTCATAGTCCATATCTCTAGAAGTATTTAGGCTAGACCACTGAAATTTTGTGAGGAGTTATATAGGATCAATCCCGGACACCTCCAAAAAAAACTGGGATAAGGAAAAAGGGGGAAATATTTCATAGCCCATATCTCTGCAAGTATTTATGTTAGACCACTGAAATTTGGTGAGGGTTTATATGTGATCGATCCCTACTACCTCCCAAAAAACTGGAGTTAACGATAAAGGGGGCGTGGCACCTCCCATACGAATAAAATACTCCATAGTCCATATCTCTAGAAGTATTTAGGTTAGACCACTGAAATTTCCCGGACACCCCCAAAAAAAAACTGGGAATAAGGAAAAAGGGGGCGTGGTTTCTCCTATATGAAGGAGATAGGGATATGGTTTAAAATAGATATAGGGATCGGGTTAGAGAAACAGACAGGGAAATAAATTTGTGGCAGGACAACGTCTGCCGGGTCAGCTAGTTGATTATAAAAATAGAAAGCTACAAACGGCTGATTCAATATTACCAATTTTTTTTAGTGAAAAGGAAGAGATAGGGATAAATGAATATTTAAAAAATGAAAATCTTCAGATATTTCTTTCAGAGGAAGAAGCTGATAACGATCCTTTGCACAGCCTTTTTGCTAGTCACTTAAATAAGCAAGACGAAAACATCTTGAGGGCAACATTAAATAATTACCAGGATCTATTTTACAAAGATGGAGAACATCTACCTTTTACAAAAGAAATACAGCATAAGATAATAACCAAAACAAATGTGCCTATATACAGTAAATTATATAGATACCCCGTTATACATCGCGCAGAAGTAGAAAAACAAATAGAGGAAATGTTAGCTAACAATATAATAGTACCAAGCAATAGTCCTTACAATTCGCCCTTATGGGTTGTACCCAAAAAAGCTGATAATAGCGGAGTACCGAAATGGCGAATTGTAATCGACTATCGAAAATTAAACGAGCAAACTGTGGACGACAAATTCCCAATTCCAAATATGGAAGACATATTTGATAAATTGGGAAAATGTTCGTATTTTAGCACAATTGATTTGGCCAAGGGATTTTACCAAATAGAGGTTCACCCTGACGATAGAGCCAAAACCGCATTTTCCACAGCTGGAGGCCACTACGAGTTCAATCGCATGCCTTTCGGCCTAAAAACAGCTCCTGCAACCTTTCAAAGGTTAATAAACCATGTCCTTAGAGAGCACATAAATAAAATTTGCGTCGTTTATTTAGACGACATTCTAATATTTTCGACCAGTTTTGACGAACATATCGAGTCAATTAAAAAAATATTAAATACGCTTCGGGCATCAAATTTGAAAATTCAGTTTGCAAAGTGTCACTTTGCCGCGTTATCAACAAAATTTTTAGGGCATGTTGTTTCAGGGGATGGTATTAAGCCTGACCCATCTAAAGTAGAAGCAATAAATTTAATGCGTCCGCCAAAAACTGTAAAGGAAATTAAGCAGTTCCTGGGTATAACCGGGTACTATCGAAAATTTATTCGCGACTATGCGAAGGTAGCTTACCCAATGGTTTGTCTTTTGAAAAAGGGAGCAATATTAAATTTTAAAAACAAAGATTTCTTGAATTCTTTCGAAACATTAAAAAAATTAATAACAAGTGAACCTATCCTGATATCGCCCGATTTTAGTAAGCAATTCACACTAACTACGGATGCATCTCAGTTTGCTATTGGTTCTGTGCTAAGCCAGAACGGTCATCCTATCTGTTATGCATCGCGAACCTTGTGCGATCATGAAATTAGATATTCCACGATTGAAAAGGAGGCACTTGCAGTAGTTTGGTCTGTAAAACATTTTCGGACTTATTTGTACGGCCGAAAGTTTTCCATACAAACAGACCACAAGCCATTAGTTTGGTTGCATAATATCAAAGAACCGAACATGAAGCTACAGAGGTGGAAAGTTTTGCTAAATGAATATAATTTTGATATAAGCTATATTAAGGGCAAAGATAATACAGTCGCTGATTCGTTGAGTCGATATTTGGAAAAGGATTGTTCAGAAAATGTAGTTTCTGTATTTAATAATCAAGAAGTAAACAATAATAGTGAAGAAACTTATGACGATATTGAAATTTGCTCTACCGATGCTACAATTCACAGTGCACCCGAAGACAATCTTGATCATATATTTATTACAAGTAAACCCATTAATTATTACAAAAACCAAATTTATTTAAGCTACGGCAAAGAAGAAAACTACGTGATGAAAATTGTTAACAGAAAATGGCAAAATCACATCACAGTAACAGAAAAATCTAACCTTAAAATTTTCATGGAAAACGTATTAATAAACAAAGGTTTCATGTGTATATTCTGTGATGATGACACTTTATTTCTTAAATTTCAAGACATTTACCATAATTTTTTCCACAAAAGTAATTTAACATTGTATAGATCCACTTTGAAACTTATAGAAATAACTGATAAAGATGAAATCTTAACAATTATAAACAATGAGCATAATCGAAATAACCATCGGGGAATACAAGAAGTTTTTTTGGAGTTAAAAAGTAAGTATTTTTATCCTAAATTGTATAAAATGATAACGTTGGTGGTAAATAATTGCACAATCTGCCAAGTGGCTAAACACGATAGAAATCCTATAAAAACTCCATTTAAAATAACTGAAACTCCATCGCATTTCAATGACATTGTCCATTTAGATATCTGGTTTCCATGTCGAAATAAAATGTATTTAACAACCATAGACAAATTTTCTAAGTACGCTACATTTCACAAGTTAAATGATAGGAACTGGATTGCGATTCTCGAAGCTATACAATTTCGCATTCAGTACCTAGGAAAAATGAATAAATTGGTATTTGACAACGATAGTTGTATGTTACACCACGCAGTTAGTTTATTTTTAAAAGAGGAAAATATTGATGCACATGTTACCACGCCATATTTAAAAACTGGCAATTCTGATATTGAACGCCTACATGGTACACTAAACGAGCACTTAAGGATAATGGAAGCAGATAAAATTTATAAAACTCTAGATCTAGATGACAAAATATTTAAAACATTCAATTTTTATAACAATACATACATTCAACTACAAAAAAGAGACCTATTGATTTCATACTAAAAAATTTTGATAAAGAATACATACAAAAATTAAGTAAAGAATATGAAGAGCAAAAAGTACAAAAAATTAATAAATTAAACCAAAACAGAAACCATGAACCGAATTTCGTAGATAGCGTTGTAAAAAATAGACAAATCCAAAAAAATAAACCCAAGTATAAAAAACTTGATAATTTCACTCGAGATGGCAACTATGTTGTCGATAATTCAACTAATCGCAAAACAAAATATTATAATGCTCAATTGAAGAGGAGATATAAGTTCCAACAATAGTAATTTCACTAAATTTAATTTACTTTTCTCCTAATTTAACATAAAATTCTTTTGTAGGTACAGATAGATCAATGAATTAATTTAAATACCTAAATATCTATTTTCGAGGACGCAAATGTCTTAGGGGGGAGGAGTCACATAATGACCTTCACCACCATCTCTTCTTTCTATTGTTTTCTCTTATGTATACTTATTTTAGTCCTTACTCTTAAGAAACTCCTAACTCTTACTTTAGTTAACTATTTTTTCTATTCTTAAGTATAACTGTTAAGTTACTCTCGTTTTAAACTATTAGTTTTAAGCCTTCGCTAATGTAATTTTAGAAATAAGATTCAGTTTTGTACGAGATTCCGAATAATAAAGATAATCGTTCACGACTTTAACACTATATATCTTATCAGAGATATCGTTGCTAACGGTTTGAAAAAACTGAATTGAATTAGCACAGAAAACCAACTGGAATATCCTTAGCTTCACAAAAGCCGTAACAAACAAACGAAAATTTTTACAGGAGAAGCAAAAAACACTCTACAATCCTGTAGATAGATAAGGTTTTTTAGAAGTGTCATAGATTCTATGTTGTTAGTACTAACGCTTTAAAATATTTAGTGAGGGTGTATTTTAGTGTATTCTACCAGAATGTCTGAAAAACGCGATTTCGAAAAATGTGTCAGTCAGGGCCTCTGTGAATTAAGGTGACGATACACATTTGTACATGTGTGGATACTAACCACCTATTTGTAAAAGCGGAATTCCGTATAAATTTCGTTATATATGTACAATATGCACAAGGGGCTAATATAAAACAATTTGTTTACCCTAAGGGCGGATTTCTCGACTGCCTGTTAACGTCAAAGTTCACTGTCAATTCCCTGTCAGTTTAACAGCCAGTTGTTGTTGTTGTTGTTGTTAACAACAAAACACTCCCCGAAGGTTTTGGGGAGTGATGCCGAAGTTGACAGTCCTTGGCCGGATATGACCCCGGTACGCTGCGGTACTCCCTTGCGGTACTGCCCGATTGTCGTGGTAGCGATTTGGTATGACCAGTGGAACCTTCTAGGTCATGGCATCCCTCCATCCATGAGGACGGAGAAGATGGGTAATGAGAGGTGAGAGGCATCATATCCGTAGATCAACCATCGAGTAGCACGTCAATTACCTATGTGCATATTAGTCGCCTCTTACGACCGGTATGCCTACCTCGGGCATATTCTAAACCCCTAACCCGCAGGGGGTAGTTCATTTGCCCATAAAATTTAAAGTGAGCGTTAAGTTGACGGCTAGTTGAGAAATCCGCCCTAAATCTTTCAAGTTAGTTACTTTATCGTGACAATTTCGTTTCTCAACTACATACTATGTTTTATTTGCTGAAAGCTTCACAAAAACTCACCTTCCGCAGCTTCTTCTGAATCCTCTGTAGCTAGTTCCTCCTCTTCTTCAACGATATCGTCTTCTTCTTCCTCGTCGTCGATATCGTCGTCTTCGTCGTCGACGTCCTCCTCTTCTTCGTCTTCCTCGTCGTCAACGTCCCCGTCGCCACGTATGACAATGTCACTTTCGGCTACAAACGAATCGTCTTCTAAATCAGCCGCTTCGTTATCGTCGTCTTCCTCGTCGTATACTTCAACGTTGTCTTCGGAATTTATTTCCTCCTCTTCCTTAGCTTCAATAGCACTCCCCACTGCAATTAAACTTCCGTCAATAGAGTTTGTGTTTGATGCGTTGGATGCGTTGTTCGCGACAGACGAAGTACCACTCGCATTCACAATAGTTTTTGTGTCTGTATTACTTGCGTCGTTCGTAAACGAAACTAGTTGTTGATAGTTTCGTAAACTCTTACGATATTTACAATATCTATTAACGCTAGTTGTAACACCAGATGACAAAGTTCGATTTCCCGACTGGCCTGTTGAGGTGCTAGACACAGTAGACGAAGACGCTATACTACGACTTGGAGTAGAGTTGGTTTGAGAATGCAAATTTGATATCGCTGCTGTATTCGTAGTTGTTGTTGATTCTACTGTAGCAGTTGTTGATGTTGATGATGGTGCCGATTTCGTATTTAATTTAATTTTACTACCCGAAACTGATAAAAGGCTGCGAGTATTGTGTTTATACTGTCGCGATTGTTGTTGCTTCTTATCACCAGCGCCACTATTACTTTCACTTTCACTTGTGCGTGTTTTGTTATTCTTCCGTTCAGAGGTTGCTGTATTTGATTTTCGATACGGCTTTTCTTGTTGATGATGGGCTTGTTGCTGTAACTGATTATCACTGCTATTGTCGGCACTATCCTCTACGAGATTTGTTGCTCCACCTCGTTTCTTGGGCGCTGAAGTACGATTATGACTGAGTTTACGCGTTTTTCGAAAATAATTTAGTAAATTACTTTTTGTATTGCCTGTGCTACTGCTGCCGTTACTACTGCTGGCACTGAGACTAAGGCGCTGTGTTGTTATTGGTGGTGCGGATTCTAGTGATTTATTGAAATTATTGCTAGTAGTACTGCTATTTTGTAAGTTATTTCCACTACGGCGTGTATGCTTTTTAACCGATGTTATTGGGAATGAATGTCTGGTTTTACGAGTAGATAAACCGCGATCAAAATTCTGGGCGTCTTCGGATGTTAGTGTTTTTGAACGTGTTCGTTGTGCAACACAGTCACTATGACTAATACCAGTCGAGGTAGAGGCTACCTCGGTTTCTGCTGTTGATGCCGTTGCAACTATAACGTTTTTATTATGCGCAGCAGTTGATGTGTTAGCTGTTGTATTACTATGATAACGGCGCTTCTTAAGTGGTGAACTTGAATCTGCCGAATAATAAAATAAAATCATATTATTTGCTGAAATTTGTATTTATCTCATATATGTAATACTCCTATATTGGCACTAAAAGCTAGTACCGTCCAAAAACATTTCAGAACAAATTACACAAACTAGTATGTAACCCCCGATAATCGGGTGTGTTTTTTTAGAAAAAATAAGCAAACTTTAAACTCTAATTTCTCATGAACAACTTAACCTATTGGAATTGTTATAATTTTTTGCAAACATGCTCATGATAAGCTTTAATCTGATATAAATTTCGTTTATATACGTATTGTCGTTAAGTCTAACTAAGCGCCGTGTTTTAGAATAATAATACTTCTTTTTTGAACAGGGCAAAAAGTTAAAAAAAAAGTCAAACATGTTTCAGTCAAGGTCTGAAACCGATTAAAATAACGTTCGGGTTACGGTTTCGGTTTTGCAACGTGTTTCGGTTTCGGTTCCGGTTTCGTTCTTCAACATTTATTTCGGTTTCGGTTACGGTTTCGTTCCGGTTTCGGTTACCAAATAAAAACACAAACAAAATAAATTTTACTACTAAAATAGTCAAGTACCTATGTAGCTTCGAAATAGATCTGAATTTTCATAACTTTTTCCTGCTGCCATGATGGGATTTCTCTAATATAATAATAAATTTTATTAACGCTATGCATGGATGAAATTTCTGCAAAACAAATTCCTAGAATTAACTCTACTTTTTTATTAGAAAAATATTAAATGAAATGTATAAATCGCCAAAAACATTAATATGAGTGGTGCTTTCTGAGTCAAGCCTGAACATTTCGTTTTCGTATCTCGTAAATTTTTTTCGGTCGCTTCATTCAACTATAATCAAATTTCCTCTTTCAGAATTTTTATACTAAGGTTAAAACGCGTATTTTGTAACCTTGCTCGACAATCCTCCCTGAAAGTTTTCAGAGTACCTGTTTGTGCCCACTTAAAGAAGTGATACATTAAAAAAATTCAAAACCGTTTGGAACCGGTTCCGGCTTTTGAAACGGTTTCGGTTTCGTTCTTTTCCAGATCAAAATAACGGTTACGGTTTCGGTTTCGGTTTTGAAAAATGAATCGGTTTTAATCGGTTACGGTTACGGTTTCGGTTTCAGTCCTTGGTTTCAGTGACGTCACGAGTACCAAGAATATATGGACCAGATGGTACTTCGGTACTTATGTACTAAATATTTAGCTAGTACTGTTAGCTATGTTTTCGGAATTTCCTTTCATAGAAAAGATACCTTAGTAGCAATGTGGAAGTATTGGACTTGCTGCAACGTCGTCATAACTCAAAAAATGTGATATTACAGAAACGCATTTTTAGTTTTTGAATTGATGCATATTTACATGGGATATGCAATTAAAGCAAAAGGCTTACTTAAAAATAAATCTTGTAATTTCATTTTTCAACTCAAAGATGTCAAAAACCCAATTGGGAGTGTGACACTCTCTCTGCAGTGTCATATTCCCAAGTAAAAAAAATTGGGGTTATGACACTGCATGGGGAGTATCATAATCCCAATTTTTTTACTTGGGATTTTGCCAATAGTTATATATTTAAAAAATTTGCAAAATTGGTTTAAGCAATCGTGGGAAAATCATCAAAAAGTGAGGAATTTCGAAAAGTGTTGATACCCAGCCAGCAAATTTTGAACAAAAAATATTCAAATATCACTCTCCAGATGATTAAAAAGTTCAAATTTAAAAACATTTTCTATTAGAATTTCAACGTATAGTCGGGAGAAAAGTGTCGGATAAATATGATTATTCATAAATAATCATTTATGATTAATATTTTTGAACATTTTTAACCCGCTTTTGATCAAATTTGATATCATTGGGAGCTCATGTTTTGTTTATTTTCTGATAACATTTGAATACTTTTCGATTCAATTTTGTAATCATTTTATGATTGAATTTGATTAGTTAACGGTACCATTTTTTAATACAATTTGTTCAGTTTTTTTTAAATACTATTGAATCCTTTTTGAAATCATATATTGATCATATTTTATATGCTTTTATGATCATTAATAATTCGATTTCTTTTTTTTTAACTGATGTTGGTTTTTGAAGTCTTGTGCAGAAGTCCACGCTGGTCGGTCAAGTCTCTGAGGTCTATCAGCAAATCCGACGGGCAGTCGATTAAGTCGATATCATTCATCATTTATTGGCGCTTAACCGCCTAAGCGATTTTGGCCGTTTCGTATCAAAGCACGCCAGTCATTCCTTTTTAGCGATAACCGACGCCAATTGGAAACCCCAAGGGAGTTCAAGTCATCCTCCACCTGTTGTTTCCATCTCAGTCGAGGCCTCCCCCTTCCTCTGCTGCCGAATTCAGGCGACGATAGGAAAACCTTCTGTGCTGGAGCTTCTTTGTCCATTCGCATAACATGGCCCAGCCAGCGGAGTCTTTGGGCTTTAATTCGCTGGACTATGGTCAGATCTGCGTAGAGCTCGTACAGCTCATCGTTAAATTTCCTTCGATACTCGCCGTTGGCATCACGGGAAGTACCATAAATCTTCCGGAGAACTTTTCTCAAATACTCCAAGGGCCATCTCATCTTCTCTTGACATTGTCCATGAATCTGAGCCATACATCAGGACAGGTATGATGAGAGACTTATAGAGCGTGATCTTTGTTCTTCGAGAGAGGACTTTACTTCTCAATTGCCTACTCAGTCCAAAGTAGCACTTGTTGGCAAGAGTGATTCTCCGCTGGATTTCTAGACTGATATTATTTTCGGTGTTGATACAGGTTCCCAAATAGACGAAGTCCCTCACAGTTTAAAATTTGTAACTATCAACAGTGACATGGCTGCCAAAGCGCAGGTGCGCCGATTCTTTCTTTGATGACAGCAAATACTTCGTCTTGTCCTCGTTCACGGCAAGACCCACTTTTTCGCTTCCTTATCCAGTCCAGAGAAGGCAGCGCTTACGGCGCGGTTGTTAAGGCCAATGATATCAATATCATCGGCATACGCCAGCAATTGCACGCTCTTGTAAAAGATTGTACCATTGCGGTTTAGCTCTGCTGCTCGAATTATCTTCTCCAGCATCAGATTGAAGAAATCGCACGAAAGGGAGTCGCCCTGTCTGAAGCCTCGTTTGGTTTCAAAGGGCTCAGAGAGGTCCTTCCCGATTCTGACGGAGCTGCTGGTATTGCTCAACGTCATTTGGCAAAGCCGTATAAGCTTTGCAGGGAAGTCAAATTCAGACATGGCGGCATACAGGCAACTCCTTTTTACGCTGTCAAAAAAAAAAAAAAAAAAAAAAAAACTAATGGCGGCGATATACCTACAGGTTATCATCATAACCTCTAACGAGATTTTTAGCCGAGCTTCTCTTTCCAACTTGTGGTGTGTTGCTTTTTGAGTTTTTCCTACAAGTTGGCGGGACCTACAGTTTTTTTGCCGACTCCGAACGGCACTTGCAAAGCAAATGAATTTTTTGCTGAGAAGCTTCTCATGGCAGAAATACACCCGGAGAGTTTGCCAAACTACTGCCGAGGGGCGACCCCGTTTTAGAAAAATTCTTTTTCTAAATAATTTTTGATGTTACTTTTGCCGGGCATCGAACCGCCACGACTTGGTGTAGAAGGCCGAACACTTAACCGCTACACCACGGCGGCCGCCGCTGTCAAAAGCGGCTTTAAAATCGACAAAGAGATGGTGAGTGTCGATTCTCTTATCATGGGTCTTCTCTAGGATTTGGCGTATCGTGGAAATCTGATCGATGGTAGACTTACCAGGTCTAAAGCCACACTGATAAGGTCCAATCAGTTTGTCTACGATGGGCTTCAGCCTTTCACACAACACGCTAGAAAGAACCTTATATGCGATATTAAGAAGACTAATTCCGCGGTAGTTGGTGCGGTTAGCGGGATCGCCTTTCTTGTGGATTGGGCAAAGCACACTTAAATTCCAATCCGGAGGCATGCATTCGTCTGACCATATTCTGCATAAGAGCTGATGCATGCTTTTTACCAGCTCTTCGCCTCCGTGTTTGAACAGCTCGGCGGGTAGTCCGTCTTTTCCAGGCGCTTTGTTGTTTTTGAGCCGGGATATAGCTATCCTCACTTCATCATAGTCAGGTGGTGGGACGACTTTTCCATCGTCAGGGATTGGGGTATCGGGTTCGACGTCTCCCTCGCAATTTAGCAGTGAGGAGAAGTGCTCCCTCCATAATTTAAGTACACTTTGTACGTCGGTTACCAGGTCGCCATTATTGTCCTTACAGGAGCTTGCCCCGGTCTTAAAACCTTCCGTCATCCGCCGGATCTTTTCATAGAATTTTCGGGCATCATTCCTATCAGCCAGCATCTCAAGCTCCTCACACTCACGCCTTTCGGCCTCACTTTTCTTTTTTCTGAAAAGGCGTCTCTCTTCCTTCTTTGCCTCACGATATTGTTGCCATATACTGCGGGTTGCGCTCGTTCGCAACGTCTCCTTGTAGGCAGCGTCCTTTTTTTCGAGGCAGTTTTGCATTCCTCATCGTACCAGTTGTTCTTGCGGGCTCGCTGGAACCCTATAGTGGCCTCAGCGGCGGTACGCAATGAGTGAGAGATATGCTTCCATTGCTCGGTTACATCGTTAGGTCGAGGATTGCCCTCTGCTAGCAGGTGTGAGAGTCGAGTTGTGAAATTATCAGCTGTCTGTGTCATGCGCAGCTTCTCGACGTCAAACTTTCCTTCCGTTACTGTGCGCACTTTCTTCGTTGCACAGAGGCGTGTGCGTATCTTGGCTGCGACAAGATAATGGTCAGAGTCAATATTGGGACCACGCAGTGTACGCACGTCCAGAACGGTGGAGCTATGTCTGCCGTCAATCAAGACATGATCAATCTGGTTTCTAGTTCTTTGATCAGGGGACAGCCATGTGGCTTGGTGTATTCGCTTATGCTGGAACCTGGTACTACTGATGACCATATTGCGAGCAGCGGCGAAGCCAATCAACCTAGTGCCGTTGGGGGATGTTATATCGTGGAGACTGAATTTTCCAACTGTGGGACCAAAGACTCCTTCCTTGCCCACCTTGGCATTAAAGTCGCCGAGCACGATTTTGATATCATGCTGGGGGCAGCGATCATAAGTCTGTTCAAGTTTATCGTAGAAGGAGTCCTTCTCTGCGTCGTCCGTCTGCTCAGTCGGCGCATAGGTTGAAAAACCTCGCCTTGATGCGGATCGCAACGAGACGCTCGTTCACAGGAGTGAACGCTAATACTTGGCGGCGAAGTCTCTTTCCCACCACGAATCCTACACCACGCGCTTTGCCGCGTGTCTGGCCACTATAGTATACGTCACAAGGACCGATGGTCGTCTTTCCTTGCCCCGTCCATCGCATTTCCTGCAGGGCGGTGATGTCGGCCTTTGCGCCTACGAGGACATCAACCAGTCGGGCAGCGGTACCGTCCCTGGAAAGGGTCCGGACATTCCCGGTACATGCCCTAATATCCAAATCATTATGCCTTATTCGTTTTGCCGGGTCGTCAACATTAAAGGGGGTTCTCATCCGAGGCTTTGCATTTGTTTTCATTGGAATTAAGTTTTTTACGTGGCGGGTCCCAAACCCAGCGCACAACCCGTTTCGGGGTTTTGGAAAATATTTACACATTTATATAGCGAGCCGCTTGCTTCAAGACAGACGCCCGCTTGCAGCCGCACCTCATGGTGAACAGACGCTACGCAAAAACCTCGGTGAGCCCTTAAACCAAGTATGTCAGAGTGGCCCCACCGGGGCTCCCTCTCTTTCTGCCGCGAGCTTAGGTAGCTCCCGTTGCCCAGAGTGCACGAACGAGGACGCAAGAGTCGGGATTGAGCAAGGTCACTTAGCAACCACACTCCATTACACTCCATAATCGATTAAGTCGATATAAATCACGAAATTCGGTAGAACGTCGGAATTTCTGCTATACGCCTCAGATTACCACTTACCTGCGTTTCAACCAACACATGACTTCCGCACTTCTTTGAGTTAGGGTAGTTTGAGGCGAGCCAAGTAAAGGGCACCAACATGCTGGACACCTTCAGTTGTGAGCCAGCGATGTATCATATAACCTATACTACATATCTGGCAGAGAAGATTTATAGAATTCATAAAAAATGTTTCTCATTTACAACAAATGTTTGAATTTTTTCTGAATTTTATGATATGAAAAAATGTGAGTATAGGCTAAGAATTAAATTTTGAAAGTAAACTGCAAAATTAAAAGGTAGAAATATGATTTTGAGTCACCAAAAAATAATCAAAAATGATTCAAAAATTTGTTTAAAAATTATTTTCAGTTTTTGTTCACGTAAAGTAAACATATTTGATTCTGTTTCCTGTTTGATTTCATAATTGACTCAGAATTTAATCATCAGAATTATTGAAGAAATATTTATAATGGTGACCGAAAAATGATTTTAAGTTTTTGATCATCAAATGGAATCATATTTGATTATTTTTCTTGTTCATTTTGATGATAACTCAGTATTTCGTCACTGATAGTAATCAAAATACATGCCAATTGAGATATTTTCAATATTAATTCATTCAAATGCTGTGTGGGTAGCTTTAAAAAAATTCGAATTTCGAAAAATTGTTATATACGTATTTTTGTTTAATCGTTGTGAGCCATACTACCAACTTTCAATAAAATACATGTCCGTCGAAAAAATTGTAGGTGGCTCAGTTCAAGTCTTTGTCAGTTGATCCAGACCTGTTAAATAATGATTAAAAATTTTAATCATTATTAATTACATGTTGAGGTAATCAGAAATATTTTTAATCATTAATTGCCGTAGCTGCACAATATTAATGATTAATTTTAATTAATTTAAAAAAATGTATTAATTAATGATTTAAAAAAATTTAATTGCATGATAAATATACATTTTTAATTGTTTTTAATGCCTTTTAATCGCATTTTTAATATGATTAACGTAATTAAATACTTATTTTTGATTATTTTTAAATATGTGATTAGTGTGATTAACGTAATTAATTGATTATTTCTGATTAATTTTAATTATATGATTAATATGATTAATGTAATTAAATGATTATTTTTGATTAAATTGGAAGTACATATAAATACATAATATGCACATACAGTGCATACTCTAAAAAAATCTTAAAGAACCTGACGAAACACTAAGATATTCCAAGGATGCAGTTGGTAGCTAAGGAGGACCTCTCTGCCAATATTCTCTTTCAGGTATTATGATATGAAATTTCTTCCCGAAACAGTACTTCCGTATACAATAGTCCGACTTGTGCACAGGGAGCTTTTTAAGGATTGAAAAGTGGCCTTCACCAAGGGCCCTCCATCCTGCTAAATTTCTAAGTCGCAATGGGGAGTTTGCCGCAGATAGTTTACCGCATAAGTCAACCAGGACCCCATACAGAAGAATGGTTTTACCACAGCATTATAGAGCCAAAGTGTAACTTTGGGGGACAACCCCCAACTTTGCCCTATGGCACCTCTACAAGAGTATAGGGACACAAGAGCCTTTTTATCGCGCTCCTGGATATTCTCTTTCCAAGTGAGTTTTTGTCAATAATAACCCCCCGGTAGTTTGCGGAATCATCCAACTTAAGGGTGGTATTGCCTATTGTTGGTAACTGTAGCGCCGGAATTTTGTATTTCCTAGTGAACAGGACCAGCTCTTGTCTTCAATACCACCGCAAGGTCGTCCGCGTACGCTATAACTTTAGACCCCCCCTCCACCGACAGGGTTTCTAACAGTCCGTTGACTGGGGCTACCCATATCAGAGGGGAGAGGATCCCACATTGCGGCGTGCCTCTATTGAAAACCAACATCCCGTCTAGAGCGTACACCCTCCTGATCGTCAGCATTTGGTGCACGATTGACACCAGCCAAGATGCGATGCCCAATCCCGTCAGGGCTGTCATGATCGCTTCCGGCGTGACGTTATTTAAAGCCCTTTCAATGTTCAGAAAGGCTATCAGTGTTAGTTCCTTAGTAGATAAGGATATTTCGATGTGCTTAACAATGGCCGTGTTTTTATTTACATGCATATGCGTTTGCGCTTAGGTTTTGTATGGAGAGATAAGCGCACAACCCTTATTTTCCATACAAAATTTAAGCGCAAACGCATATGCGCGTAAAAAAAATACGGCCAATATCATATAGCACTGTTTCTATGGATCCACCTTTCATATATAGGGAAATTATAAATAAAATTCCGCACGGATTTTGTTCCCTCTCCCAAAAATTATCCACTAATTTGATAACTTAAACTAATTTTAAAATTCGCAATATCATGTCAATTGCCAAAACATATGATTTCCAGTACGTATTTCCTAAAGAAAGGAATTGAAGGAATTTTTCCAAAAGAATACTAAATTCCTAGGGAAAAAAATTCCGAGAGAATATTTAGAATTGCCCTGATAGATATGCATGCTGCGATGGGGCGATTTTGCCCTCTACGTTCTACCTGTTTTAGGTACACAAATTACCCTGGAATTTCTCCAAGGGTTGGGAATATAATAGAGTAATTAAGAGGATGCTCAATTCCATTGATTGCTGAAGTTGTACGGGAGATATCCGGTGCTTGGAAGGCTTGAATGACCCAGTGGCCCATTAAATTCTTTTATTTTTTAAGTACTGCACTAGGTCGTGTACACCAAGACCCAAATTCGGCTGATTCCTAAGATCGCTTTCCGCTTCTGGGAAGAGGATACTAAGGAGAAGTTGCAGCGTTTCATCCCCAGTATTTATCCATGACCCATCAGGCCTTATTGGACACCCCTGTGTGCTATAAGGTGATTTAGCTAGTACATACCTAAGCTCAAACTTTAACTTTCTTTTTAAAGGTGTTTAATAAAATTAAAGAAAAAAAAACTTTTTTAAAAATAAGCTTTTATTATTGGTTTATAAAATTAACTAAAAAGTAAAAAATAAATTGACTGTAAAGGAATATAACACTTTATAAGTTCATTGTAACCTTTAAAGATAATTTGGCTTCTTCGTCTGCCACAAAATAATTCCATATTGTACATAATTATATATTTCTAACATTAAAACTTTACACCTAAATTATTAAATCTTCCAGTATATATCACATTCCTAATTTTATTAATAATAAAAGCGTGTTAAATTTTGATGGTATAATTAAGAACATTTAGGACCTTCTTTTCTATTTGATGGTATAATTAAGAACATTCAGGACCTTCTTTTCTTGCTATCGAAATTTAACACGCTTTTATTATTAATAAAATTAGGAATGTGATATATACTGGAAGATTTAATAATTTAGGTGTAAAGTTTTAATGTTAGAAATATATAATTATGTACAATATGGAATTCTTTTGTGGCAGACGAAGAAGCCAAATTATCTTTAAAGGTTACAATGAACTTATAAAGTGTTATATTCCTTTACAGTCAATTTATTTTTTACTTTTTAGTTAATTTTATAAACCAATAATAAAAGCTTATTTTTAAAAAAGTTTTTTTTTCTTTAATTTTATTTTTTACTTTTTAGTTCGGTTTATCAACAAGAGGCAATAATGTCGCAGCGACATAAATCGGCTGCTAGCAGCACCAGAAACCATAGAATCTTTTACAATAAAGCCGCGTGGTTAATAAAGTTACTTTTGGGATATTGGAATAAAGACTAAACTAAACGATAAATGGGATTTTTGAAATTAAGCTAATTTTTTTATTTACTGTTAGCGAAGCCTGAACGATGATGAAAATTTGCAAAATCCCATCTTAACTGCAAGTTAGTACAATATCAAAAGCAAAATTTCCTGGAATGAAAACTTTCGAATATCTCTACTCGTGCGCCACCTATACGAATTATGTTTTTGTTATTTTGCGTGGAGGCAGAAAGCTAAACGATGATGAAAATTTCAAGATCCTACCTCAACGGTAAGTTCGTTGAGAAACGAGTTAATCGACACTGAAAACAGACCTTCGTAATTCTCAAATAAAGCCACTCATGCGCCACCTAGCGGGTCCAATTTTTTTTTACCATTTAGAAATTAATTAAATAACACACACGTAAAATATCAGCCAAATCGGTCCATAATTACGATTTTGAGTTTTTATTACCGCTATCTCAGCCCCACCTAGCGGAATTTTTTTTTACAAAAATATTTCTTTTCATGGTAGTAATACATGTTACGAATTTCAGCTAAATCGGACCATAAATGCGAATTTTGAAAATATAGCGACCCACGAGCCATCTATCGAAATTTTTTTTTTATAATATTGCATTGTCATCGGGGTTATACATGGGTGCAGAATTTCAGATCAATCGGACACCGGGAAGTGAATCAAATTTAGCTTGCAAGATTTGATTACAGACAGCCGTCAGGTGAAACTAAATAAAAGCTTATAAAAAAGTTTTTTTTTCTTTAATTTTATTTCGCATATTACATTAACACTTAATTCTAGCACTTGAATCACGCGAATGAAAACACAATCAGTAAAATCTAATGAATTAATTAGAACTGCGTTTCAATAATAATTAGCTGTTTCCTTTTTTCTTCAATTTAATAATTCAAAATCAGCAGAGCCAACTTTTTATGCATAATTGCTCAAAAGAGTGAAGGAATTAGCCGAATGTCGCTGAAGAATAGCGCCATCTGCATATCAATATATAATGCTCAGTGCCATCTGCATATCAATAGACAATGCTCATAAGAGTAAAGGAATTCGCCGCGTGGTAAGTAAAGGAACTTTTGGAATACACCACGCGGCGAATTCCAATCTTCTTTCTATGGCAATAGGGAAAAACGACTCAACTTGGGTGATGATTGGATTTTTGCAAATAAAGCAATATTTTAGATTTTATTTTTTTTTGTATAATGCATTGTCAGTAAAACCTGATCGATGGTGAAAATTTCAAAACCCCAGCTCAACGGGGAGTTAGTTCAAAATCGAAAGCAAAATCTCTGTAAATTAAATTTTTCAAATATCTCTACCCATGCGCCACCTATCGGAATTATTTTTTTATTATAGTGCATTGGGGTATAAAACTAAGCGATGATGAAAATTTCAAGATCCTACCTCAACGGGAAGTTCGTTGAAAAACGAATTAATCGAAACTGAATTCTCAAATAAAGCGACTCACGTGCCACCTAGCGGGTCCAATTTTTTTTAACATTTAGAAATTAATTAAGTAACACACACGTAAAATATCAGCCAAATCGGTCCGTAATTACGATTTTGAGTTTTTATTACCGCTATCTCAGCCCCACCAAAAATACAAAAATATTTCTTTTCATGGTAGTAATACATGTTACGAATTTCAGCTAAATCGGACCATAAATGCGAATTTTGAAAATATAGCGACCCGCGCGCCACCTATCGAATTTTTTTTTTTATAATATTGCATTGTCATCGGGGTTATACATGGGTGCAGAATTTCAGATCAATCGGACACCGGGAAGTGTATCAAATTTAGCTTGCAAGATTTGTTAACAGACAGCCGTTAGGTGAAACTAAATAAAAGCTTATAAAAATATATTATTGCGTACGTTGGGTGCTGCATTTTTTAATATAGGTGATTTATTAAGGAATATTTGTTAGAAATTTTAACTGAAACACCATGTGGCTCATTCTAGGTCTAATAAAACCTCATTTCTGTAACGAATTTACGAGATTTGAAACGTAAGTGACGCCTCCATGAAACGTAAGCGACACTGATCACCTCCAATACATTATAAAAAAAACTATAGTAGGCTTGACAAAATAATTTTTTTTGGTTCATTAACAGACAGCCGTCAGGTGAAACTAAATAAAAGCTTATAAAAATATATTATTGCGTACGTTGGGTGCTGCATTTTTTAATATAGGTGATTTATTAAGGAATTTTAACTGAAACACCATGTGGCTCATTCTAGGTCTAATAAAACCTCATTTCTGTAACGAATTTACGAGATTTGAAACGTAAGTGACGCCTCCATGAAACGTAAGTGACACTGATCACCTCCAATACATTATAAAAAAAACTATAGTAGGCTTGACAAAATAATTTTTTTGGTTCATTATACTTACTAAATAAAAGAGTCTTTTGAAAAAATCTAATTTTGTCCAACTGTTGCTCCGCAATTCGCAGAGTTTGACATCTAAACTTGAAGAACTCAAAAAATGAAATCTGTGCGGAAACGTAAGTGACACCACCTAAAGTACAAAATTTCCGGAACTATGTAATCATTTTAAGGCATGTTTAAACTGATTCGTAAATATGGCCCTAATACACTTAAAACTGTATAACTCTATTTTAAGAACTGTTGAAAATTACCACTAAAAAATTCATTTTTAGACCGAAGGGTGAACCGTGAGTGACGCTGGATTTGCCCATATGTATATCAAGTGTGCTATTTTGTTTTTCAATATGGGGATTCATTTAAAGCTTTGTAAACCTCATAAAGCTTATAAACCTCATAAATATGTAACTTTTCATAGCAGTCTACTAGGTTTATACATTTTATAAGCTTTACGAGCAGTGTTGCCAGAATTTTTTCAGCAATCCGGCTAGATCGAGAAAAAACGGCTAAAAACGGCTAAAAAATATTATTTCGGCGAAAAAAATTATAATTTTGGCCGGAAAAACAGCTTAAAATTTTTAATCAACTTTTCACTCGTTTTATTTGCTTTTTTTCATTAAAACATATAATATAAATATTTTATAATATAAAGGAGCGTTTTCTCATCTAGCCTTAAATATTAAAGTTCACGCTAAATAAAAATTTTGTATTAAAAAAAATTGAGATAAATTTGAAAGTTTACTTCAGAAAACGGCTCCAATGTGGCATTGTGGGCAAAGGTGAGGGTTTTACGAATTTTTCTCGTAAACGGTAATTTTTCAAAAAAGCTGTACACCTGAAAATTCACTATAAAAATCGTCCTAGCATTTTTCTAAATTAAGCTGTCCCGGCGACGTTATATCTCTATCCCGATCCATATCGCTGTCTTTATATGGGGTAAAATTCCTCAAGCGGACCACCTAAAAATTCAATTTGAATGATAT
This sequence comes from Campiglossa producta, assembly GCA_964058755.1. Lineage (NCBI taxonomy): Eukaryota > Metazoa > Arthropoda > Insecta > Diptera > Tephritidae > Campiglossa > Campiglossa producta. Next base: position 133,699,385 of record CAXKVI010000001.1, read on the forward strand.
TTGGTGAAAGTGATCTGCCATGTAAGAAAAAAATATCACCAAACTTCGCATAAAAATATTGGAAAGTTACCGAGATATACGGGTTTGAATTCGCAATTTTTTGTGTGTAAGCCTTGTTTCTTTAAATTATAAGACATGTAATTGACATGCTAAGAAGGAACATGCAAACCGTTTTCTAAAGTATTTTTTCCATTCTTTTCGAATATACTTTAAAAAAAAATTTATTAAAAAAAATTTAGTAAAAATTTGATTAAAAAAGAATTTTATAAATTTTTTTTAATTTTGGACATTTTTAATTTTTACGTAAAGCTTGGTCTTTTTCCTCTAAAATATTTCTTTTTTTTTAATGTTCTTTCAAAATACAATTTATTTATTTTTTGTTGTTTTTCTCTAGGCTTTGATAAATTTGTTTCGCGTCTGCACTAGTAACAAAATTAAACTTTAGCTAAGTCATTTCCATTTTCCAGTCAAAATGGTTATTATGAAAAAAAAAAATTGGATTCACCCCGAAAATATTTTCTGGATACGGGCCCGGCTATATCTATTGCATAGATGTGACTTATATAAAAGGTATAGTACAGCGAGCAAATTTTTAAGCAGAGCTCACTGCTTTAAAAATATTTGACTTAATGAAAAGTCACAAAAAAATAAGGCATCCGGTAACGAATATACTTGAAATAACATATACTTTCATGATATAAAATGAAAAAAAATAAATAATAATTTGAGAAAAATGTATATATATGTATGTATATACATTTTACAATATTTCTATATCACAATTTTCTATATATTGCTCTGAGCTATCATAAATGTTAGATGTGTTGAACTAAGTTTATTAAAAAAATGGTTTACTACATTGGCAAAAAAGCTAAAAACGGCTAAAAAAATAAGAAAACGGCTAGCGGCTAGATTAAAACTTTACCGGCTAAATGACAAAACGGCTAGATCTAGCCGGAAAACGGCTAAAATGGCAACACTGTTTACGAGGCTTTTATAGCTTTAAATGAATCCCCTGAATTTGTTTTGTTTTGAAATGTAATTTTTTTCTTTTCAATTTTCATTTCAATTTGTTCAGTTTGAAAAATAAAAGAAGCAGGAAAACAAGAAATTTCACTGAGGGAAATCTATGGATGGAACATCCATAATTATTGAAACCACATTAAATAAATAAAGTTGATAATCCTGTCTCATCAATGAATATGAATGTTCCATCAATACATTTTTGATAAATCACTATTGAAGTGGTATCCATATAAACTATTGATACATTCTAAATACTTTGTTTAAAAAAACAAAATTTCATACAACTTGACATCTGGTTTCAGTGGGGCTCGAACACTACTCCTCTGTTACGTTAGCCCAGTGTTCTACCATCTGGCTACGGCATATTATAAAATTTTTAGAAAAATTTCCCATCATAGGAAATTTAAAAAATTTTGAATCCAAAAACCCTAAAACAAGTTGTAATATTGTTAGGAAATCCATAGTAAAAATTGTTGAACTATTATGATTATGCGTTCCAGAAAAATTTACATTTCGCCATTAATACGCTGTCTCTACCATTTTTACTATGCAGAAAATATAGATATGGATATAGCAACAATAGAAATTCGTATTACGACCATAGATATTGAAATGCCGCTCAAATGTATTAGTGTTCTATCCATAAATATAAAAAATAGTACATCATATCGAAATGGTTGACATGTAATTTAACTTTTTATTAGGTTAGGTTCAAGTGGCTGCCGCAGAGGCACACTTAGGCCAGTTTTGAAAGGCCCGTTGTGATACCACCAACACAAGGAAAGTCAGTCCCGGGACCCAGCCATATTGAAAATCCCTGAGTTGTTGGGATTTTCCACATAGCAGAATCCCGGGACTGACACTCCTAAACCGACACTGTTACTCCTCCTCGAACCACTTAGATGACTTTATGAAGCCCATCAAGTCCTTTATGTCCAGTTCCGCGATCTGGCTAAGGCTATCCAGGAACGGAACTCCCAAAAAGCGCGTTCTCGTGCCGCTTAAAGCCGGACAGTTGCAGATGAGGTGCTCCACTGTTTCCTCCTCCTCATCATCTTTGCAACTCCTGCAGCATCGTCGGTAGGGCACACCTAGCCTTTCTGCATGCCTACCAATGAGGCAGTGACCGGTTAATACCCCTATCAATATGCAGATTTCCCTCCTAGTTAGGCATGCGTCTAGACCTTTTAAGATCCCATTTTGGCCAGGTTTGTTTCGATATGCGACACCCTGGGGATTGCAGCCATCTTTCGTTGGCTTGACGGAGTGTGTGCTCCTTCAGCATTAGTTTGCATGTGGCAAACGGCATACCTAAGCGCTCTTTATCCTGAAGAACCTGCTTGGTCGTGCCCTGCCTGGCAAGCTCGTCTGCCTTACAGTTTCCCTCAATGTCCCTATGTCCCGGGACCCATATGAGGTTTACGCGGTTCTGTTGGGCCATCTCCTGAAGAGATCGACGACAGCTGAGCGTTAGTTCAGAGTTGAACGTGTATGAGCCAAGGGATTCGATGGCCGCTGAAAATAGCGATATCTTCTCCGATAAGACGTTTGCTTAACCAGGCCGCGGCGTCCAGGATTGCCGAGACTTCCGCCTGGAAGACGCTACAATGATCAGGTAGTCTGAAGGAGAGCTCAAGGTCCAAGGTTTTATTGGAAGCAAATAATATTTGATAAATTGCTCATTATGAATGAATGTTGAATCAAACTCGTTGCTATCAATAGTGATATTGTCACAACATTCAAGGCAATTTTCTCAGTGTAACAATTTCCTAAAAAGTTTTTACAAAAATTCATTTTATAGTTTTCATATACGACCGTTCAGCTCATCATAGTGCTCACAAGAGCTGTGTTATCAAAAAGTGAATTGCCTAAATATTCTAAAATAATAATATAAAAAACAAGTAAGGAAGTCTAAGTTCGGGTAAACCGAACATTAAATACCCAGCGGTAGTTTTCATGAGTGTCAAGTTAGCTAAGCACCCTAATGCAATCGAGTCGGGACCAGGTGGATAATTTGCCGCTATTTTGTCGTGATTTTGCCGGGAAAGAATTAATTTTGCCGTGTAATTTTTTCCCGGAATTTAAGGGTGCTTTGCTAACTTGATATCAACTTAGCTAAGCACCCTAATGAAAACGGTGTTAGAGACAAGATATCGAAACCGGACTTGTGGCATAATTTGCCGCTAATTTGCCGTAAGTTAGCCGGGAAAGAATTAATTTTGCCGGGCAATTATTTTTGGATTGTTTCATATACGAATTTTCGTGTCAACTTAGCTAAGCACCCTAAAGAAAACGGTGTTAGAGACAATATATCGAAACCGGACTTGTGGCATAATAATTTGCCGCTAATTTGCCGTAATTTAGCCGGGAAAGAATTAATTTTGCCGGGCAATTATTTTTGATTGTTTCATATACGAATTTTCGTGTCAACTTAGCTAAGCACCCTAAAGAAACCGGTGTTAGAGACAATATATCGAAACCGGACTTGGGGCATAATTTGCCGTGATTTTGACGGGAAAGAATTAATTTTGCGGGGTAATTTTTCCCGGAATTTTGGGGTGCTTTGCTAATTTGATATCAACTTAGCTAAGCACCCTAATGAAAACGGTGTTAGAGACGAGATATCGAAAGCGGACTTGTGGCATAATTTGCCACTAAATTGCCGTAATTTAGCCGGGAAAGAATTAATTTTGCCGGGCAATTATTTTTGGATTGTTTCATATACGAATTTTCGTGTCAACATAGCTAAGCACCCTAAAGAAAACGGTGTTAGAGACAATATATCGAAACCGGACTTGTGGCATAATTTGCCGTGATTTTGCCGGGAAAGAATTAATTTTGCCGGGTAATTTTTCCCGGAATTTTGGGGTGCTTTGCTAACTTGATATCAACTTAGCTAAGCACCCTAATGAAAACGGTGTTAGAGACAAGATATCGAAACAGGACTTGTGGCATAATTTTCCGTAATTTAGCCGGGAAAGAATTAATTTTCCCGGGCAATTATTTTTGGACTTTTTCATATACGAAGTTTCGTGTCAACGTAGCTAAGCACCCTAATGAAAACAGTGTTAGAGACAAGATATCGAAACCGGACTTGTTTCATATTTTGCCGCTATTTTGCCGGGAAAGAATTAATTTTGCCGGGTAATTTTTTACGGGAATTTTGGGGTGCTTTGCTAACTTGATATCAACTTAGCTAAGCACCCTAATGAAAACGGTGTTAGAGACAAGATATCGAAACCGGACTTGTGGCATAATTTGCCGCTAATTTGCCGTAATTGAGCCGGGAGAGAATTAACTTAGCTAAGCACCCTAATGAAAACGGTGTTAGAGACAAGATATCGAACCGGACTTGTTTCATATTTTATCGCTAATTTGTCGTGATTTTGCCGGGAAAGATGTAATTTTGCAGGACTTTTTCTTATAGGATGTGTTTTGGTCTCGGGATCACGGATCTGGAAGCGCTTTTTATTAGCTTTTATTTAATTTTTTGTTTCAGTGAAAAGTTATGGTCAAAAAACCGAAAAATGACCCGGGTCCGATACCAAAATTGGGGCGGGGTCTATGGTATTTATATGCAGGACCCTACGATTTTAGGGACAGGGTAATGTAATTACAACAAAGATCTCTACAGGAAAGCAAAATATTGAAAAAGCTAAAGGAAACAAATACCGTTTTCATTAGGGTGCTTAGCTAAGTTGACACGAAACTTCCTATATGAAAAAGTCCAAAAATAATTGCCCGGCAAAATTAATTCTTTCCCGGCTCAATTACGGCAAATTATGCCACAAGTCCGGTTTCGATATCTTGTCTCTAACACCGTTTTCATTAGAGTGCTTAGATAAGTTGATATGAAGTTAGCAAAGCACCCCGAAATTCCGGGAAAAAATTACCCGGCGAATTAATTCTTTCCCGGCAAAATCACGGCAAAATATGAAATAAGTCCGGTTTCGATATCTTGTCTCTAACACTGTTTTCATTAGAGTGCTTAGCTAAGTTGACACGAAACTTCGTATATGAAAAAGTCCAAAAAAAATTGGCCGGCAAAATTAATTCTTTCCCTGTCTCTAAGACCGTTTTCATTAGGATGCTTAGCTAAGTTGATATCAAGTTAGCAAAGCACCCCAAAATTCCGGGAAAAAATTACACGGCAAAATTAATTCTTTCCCGGCAAAATAGTGGCAAATTATCCACCTGGTCCCGACTCGTTTGCATTAGGGTGCTTAGCTAACTTGACACTCATGCAGTTTTCATATGATTCTCGAAATTTTCCATTTCGGAAGTGGGTGTGGTAGGCGGTGCCACGCCTACTTTTTATGCTTTGTGCCAAATTTCATCGTACTATCTTTATCAGTTTAAGAGTTACGACCTTAAAAATTACATAATTTATTTAATTTTAAAAATTATAAAATTATATAATTTTAGCCGTTTCCGTTACCGAATTATGTCAATTTAGGTGATTTTCGATATCGAAAGTGGGCATGGTTGTAGGGCGTTTTTATACCATTTCATCAGGTATACTCTCAACGATACTAGTATGCTTTGTGCCAAATTTCATCGTTCTATCGGTATCACTTTAAAAGTTACGTCCAGTCGAATTTTCAATTTCCTTAAAAGTGAGCGGTGCCACGGCCACTTTAAAAAATTTATGGAAAACTCATAAGGAAATGACCAGGGGGATTCACCTATAAATTTATATCATTTTAGCCATTTCAGCTACCGAGATATGTATACTTATGTGATTATCGAAATTTTCGCGTGGTTATCATCCGATTTCGCCCATTTTCAATAGCAACCTACCTTGGCCAGAAAGTAACCTGTATACAAAATTTCAGGCAAATATCTCAAATTGTAGTCAAGCTATGTCAGTTTATGTGATTTTCGAAGTTGTCGATATGGACAAAAGAGACGTGGTTATCATCAGATTTCGCCCATTTTCTCTAGCGAGCTACTTTGGCCAGAAAGTAATCTTTATACCGAATTTCATGGAAATACTTCAATTTTTACTCAAGTTCAATTTGTCAATTTGTATGATTTTCGAAATTTTCGATATCCAAAAAGGGGGCGTGGTTATGATTCGATTTCATGCAAATATCTAAATTTTTACTCAAGTTATCGTGTACACAGGCGAACGGACGGACGGACATGCCTTAATGAACTCCTCTTTTCAACCCAAGAACTTTTATATATGGAACTCTATATCTATCTCGATTATTTTGTGCCGTTACGTACTACCGTTATGTGAACAAAATTATAATACCCTTGTACTAGTACTAGTACGCTGGGTATACAAATTTAGAATTAAAAATCGAGCGATTTTGTAATCCAAATTTTCGCCTGCGGTGCTCTTGTACATATTTTTGAAATACCTAACATTCTAAAATCATAATTAGGGAACTCACAGTCATCTGCTAAACTTGAAACGTTTTAACTTTGCCACCTTACCATGTGGCGACTGTGAGCACCCCCGTTTAGCCTTCCACACGGCCTTTGTTAGTTCACGTCTGAATTCAATCTGAAAATATGAATAAACGTATTCAAATTATTTAAATAAACTCAAAATATGAAAAAACTTACTTTTTCTCTTTCTGTTTATTTATTCATAACAAATTTTTTTTGAAAACAAAGCAAAATGACAATTTTCAATTTTACCACAAAATTTAAACATAGGCACAAGCCCGGCAATATTGCCACAAAGTGGTATCTTCTATTTGCAGGCAAAACAAAAACAAAATATTTGACACCTGGTAAATTGTCAAGATATTGCCAGCTGGCAATATTAGCAGGGCTGGTAATATGGGACTGTGAGTACCCTAAATATTATATAAAAATTTGTAGTTTTAAATTACATTTTTGAAAGAGCCTGACACTGCAAGGGGAGTGTCATAATCCCAATTTTTTACTTGGGATTTCGCCACTTGGGACTATGACATCGGTAAGATCGGTAAAAATCTCGTTAGAGTTTATGGTAACTTGTTGGTATATCGCCGTCATTCGCTTTTTTTTTAGTAGATCCAGTTACCGGATTTTAGAAGACCCAAAACAATTATGGCCCATAAAATTCTTAAACTCTGTCATATATGAAGTTCCAGATCAAAGGTATTATACATCTTTGCTCTGAAACCCCGCTCCCCCAAACTCACAATAATGGGATTCGGCCTTGAAGAATTTGACATTTTAGCAAGTCAGTGATGATTCTTAAACGAAGGTAAGAACCTACCAAAATTCAAATCTTCCTACCATCCTAATCTAATCTTGGTCTGCGTCATTTATGACGCTTAACCGCCTAGGCGATTTTGGCCGTTTCGTATCAAAGCACGCCAGTCATTCCTTTTTAGCGATAACTGAAGGCCTGATGGCCAACTGACGCTTTGTGGATATGCTCCAAGGCCTGCTTGTGCGCCTCAAGATCAAACGGCGTTGTTATAAAGTGCCGGATCTCATCAAAATGTTTACGTAGATGCGTCCTTACGGTCCTGGGAGGCGGAGTTAGCTCAAACAGTTGCCTATTGGGGTGCTGTGGTTTACAACAATTCAGTAGGTACTGCTTGTTTAGCATTTCATTATGCTCCCTAACTGGAAGCATTTCCGCCTCATTGTGTATATGAGTTATGGGAGACATAAGGACGCACCCCGTAGCGGTTCTGAGCGCGGTGTTTTGACAGGCCTGCAGCTGACTCCAATGAGCGTCTGCAAGCCCCGGCGACCATATCGGCGACGCATAGTTCAGGATCGGCCGACCAATTGCCTTGTACGTTACCAACAACGTTTCTTTATCTTTACCCCAAGTGCTGCCGGCTAGTGACTTGAGGATTTTGTTGCGGCTCTTTAATTTTGAGACAATTGCAGCTGAATGGGCAGCGAAAGTGTGCATGGTGTCGAAAGTCACTCCTAAGATTTTTGGGTGAGCGACAGTAGGTATTTTTTGATTACCTACATAAATTTCTAATTACATACCAACTTGCGCCGTCCACGTCGTGAATAAAGTCGCCGAGGGTGAAGAACTCGACAAGAGAGGGGAGATAACCATTTATTTTAGAGCACAGCTCATCAACGGAAGTACATTTTGCCAATATCGTGCAATCATCTGCGTAAGAAACAATCGTAACTTCTTCTGGTGAAGGAGGAAGCTTCGAAATATAGAAGTTAAACAATAACTCGGAAAGGACACCACCCTGTGGTACCCCTTGTTTGATCTTCCTGGCTTTAGGTTTTTTGTTCCTGAACACAACAGATGACCGACGACCACAAAGATAATTGGCGGTCCAGCGCTTAAGACTGGGGGGAAGTGACGAGTCTTCCAGGTCGGATACCAGCTGCCCATGATTGACTGTGTCAAAAGCTTGACTCAAATCAAGTGCAACTAGAACCGTCCTGTCATTCGGTCTATTTTGATTTAGTATTATGTGATAGCTAGCAGGAAAGTTGTAGAGGCCGTGTCTTTAAAGTTGTGAGTAGAAATCATTAGGGACCAAATTTGATAGTTGTAAAGGCCGAGTCCGAAGTTCACACATTTAATAAGCCAATTTCATAATTTAAAGTTGCGCTTAGCCGTCATTAGGGGCTAACTGGAAAAGTCGTATATGGGCAAATCCGCCGTAGTGTTACATTTTTGCCAAAAAAAAAAAAATTTTAAAACATCGAAGCACAAGAATAACTTTTTTTCTGGTACATTGGTAGATAAAGAGGAGCTTAAATTTATCGGCATAATTCGTCTTACATAATGCCTCAAAAAGATATAGTCAACAGATCGGAGATAATATATATAAATTCAAGTCGCAGTGTTTAATATACATTTATTTAAACACTACTGCACCGATTTTGTTGAAATTTTAGCAGCGTGTGGATATATAAGAAGCTTATATTTAGGCCAAATTTTTTTGATATCCGACATCCGGTTTTGGAGATATCGTTAAAAATATATAGCCGAAAAACCGTCAAATATTTTTTAGTGACATGTTGGTTATGCATTCAGTTTAACAGTTTCCTACCAATCATCTTGAAATTTTACCAGCGTACTGTCGAATAAACGAAGAATGATTTGGGAAAAAATTGTCGATATCCGAAAACCGGTTGCGGATATATCGATGAAAGTAAAACCCGAAAAACCGTTAAATATTTTTGCTAATTTGAGCACTTCTTTACCGATTATGTTAAAAGTTTAGCAGCATGTAGATATTTATGTAAAGTATGTTTGGGTAAACTTTTTTTGATACCCGAAACCCGGTTTTCGAGATATCTTCAAAAATATGAAACCGGGTAAAAAATCTTTCTACCTGCAATAAGGGTATCAAACGAAAGGTACTAAAGAGGGCTGTGACGTAATAAACTTTTTTTTGATACCCGAAACACGGTTTTCGAGATATCCTCAAAAATATGAAACCGGGTAAAAAATCTTTCTACCTGCAATATGGCTATCAAAAGAAAGGTACTGAAGAGAGCTTTGACGTACTATGGTTCTCATATCGATATTTCTACTTCTTCGGAGGTGTATTCCGATATTTGGACCCAGGGACCCACAAAACTTGTCTAAACAATAAGGGTATCAAATAGACGTAGAAGCGAGGTGGTTTCGACTTCATGGGTAAAAGTAGTTAGTGTGGAAAAATAAAACGATGCGTCATGTATTCGAAAATCTACATTATATTGAAGTAACAGGTAAGATAAATACATACTTTTATTATATACACTTAATGACTACCACAATATCTTTTTGAATGTTTATTTTAAATATTGTATGAAATTACATTTTGCATAAAGGAAAATGTTGACAACTTTTTCAAAAAGTGCTTTGCCCTCCCTGCTAAAGTGACAAATCCGGAAATCATGCAAATGTTAATTTTTTTTCCTATTATTGGCTCGATTACAGTTATGAGATAGTCGGACGTAATACATATATTTATCTGACCTCTGTTCTCCAGCTTTTCGTTAAATTTTATTTAACGAACAGGAGAACTTTAAGTCTCTTCACTAAAGGGACCATTATGAAAGCTTTAACTTTAAGGCTATTACAGAGAAATAATGATGATATGTATACTTGCATGTTTTTTTTTTTTTTAATTATTATACTTAATTTGTGTTTCATTTCACTAACGTTTGAATAAAAATTAGTTTGGAAGTAATTAGATATATTTTTCCAAATTTTTTTACGGTTTCTGATATATCTCGAAAATTTCCCATATTTGCCCCTTGTACAAATTTCAATAACATTCGTTATGTTAATCTTTCAAAATGAGGCATTTGGTTTTATACTACTGTAGTGTGGGACAACAAATTACAAAAGAGTAGCATGTAATAAAAGTAACACTGTAGCTGTGCCAACAAAAAACATGCTACCGAAAAAAAATTGACATTTCTGCCTCTAACTTCAAAACTTGTCGAGAGCACATCAAATTCAAAACCACCGAAAGTTTTGCTGTATAATAGGCTATCATCGCGTATAACCAAAATTTTAAAACTCTGTTGCCTCAAAAACTTATAAGCACAAATTCACAAATATTGAAAAAGGCCAAAAATAGAGTATCGCTACTTTCATTGATGATAACTTTAAATATTGGAGTAGCACATTAACCCCGCTTACATTTTTAGAATCTCCGTCTCAAAAACTACACCCAGTTAAAATTTCAAAGCGATACATTAATGCCTCAAAATTTTATAGAACAAATACCAAAAAAAAAAACGAGTATCACTTGAAAAAACGGAAAAATCGACGTTTTTCACTCTTCAAAGTTCTGAAAAAACTTTTTGTCTACATTTTTTCCATCCATATCTTCAGAGGTGATAGTGAATACGTAAAACTAAATATCTATATGCTTTTTACCGGCTTTAATTCGTTAACCCATGTGTAGCATCCGAGTATCCAAAAATGTAACACTACGGCGGATTTGCCCATATATTGTCGGAATGGACGCGATTCCAAGCAATATACTTTCGAAATACTGGGAGCAATATGCGTTTTGCTGACGGAATGGACGCGACTCCGCGCAGCATCCGATAGAGCCATTAGTATATGGGCAAGCTTCAGTTGACTGTTTATCAAGTAATTGAAATATTTCAAAATGGTTTCGGAGTTGTTTTAGGATATTGATTGTGGAGCCGGTGGAATGGACGCGATTCCACGCAGCGTTCAGTTTAAAGTTATGCTATGGATACACACACAGAGATTACCTCCAATAAATCTTCGTTAATCAGATCCAAATTTTATCCTGACACACACAAAATTGAAGATTAACAATCGGCGCCATCTAGTGCTTTGGTTCTATTACTTGCTATTTAAAACTAGATGTAGCTGGGGATTGTTTATTTTTTGGTGACTCTAGTGTCTAGTAGCGGTAAATCGTATTTTTGGTAGTTGTCCTTGCCATTTTTGTTTATTTATCGGTGACAGTAGCGGTCAAATCGTTATGATATCTGCTCAAATCTTCTTCATTTTTGGGAGTTTATAATGAAGATTATGCCCAAGTTAACTCCCAAAAGCGGAGTTAATTCGGAATTAGCGCTAATGTATCAGCCCTATTAGAGGTGTTTGCCGGCTTGTGGTAGTTGTGCTTATCAATCGTAAGGACTAACTGGATGGGTACAAGACTATCGTGTAATTAGTAGGCAGTTAGCAAACATGAAAGTATTGTATTTTGTAGTGAGGCAGATGAGCATTCAAAGGTGATACAGCTATATAAGTCGTTGTAGTATGAACACCAAACGTTCAGAGGATTGTTTTTTGTAAAGTTTTGACGACAAAGGGGTAATTGAAAAGGCATATAGTGCCTGGACGTTCTAGCAGGAACAGCAAAACTCAGTCGACTAACAATAATCAGCTTATGGAGGAACATTACACCTAGTAAAATCCTAATATTTTACAGAGAAGGTAAATTTAAGAGGAGAAGCCTATTTCTATAAGGAGGCAGATGGATATTTGGATTCCAATTAATACCACGCAAAGCAAAAATCAAGAATTTCTTTTGCACTGACCCAATCGGTTGTAAATGAACTCTTTTAACAAAACTAAGCATACCCATGGCTTTCTTAGCTATAGAAGAAATATCTATCTATATATATAAACTTCAAATTATGTACCTATAGACGAACTTGGCTTCCAAACGAATAAGCCGATCGTAACCAAATTTTACACACGAACTGGATATCTTCCAGGGATGGTCACAGGCTAAAAAATAGTTTGATATATATAAGGGGCATAGCCCATATAAATGGAATTTTTCATTGTGCGTATCTCTGGAAGCATTCGGGTTAGACCACTGAAATTTTGTGGGGGGTTGTACGAGATCGCTCCCTACCACCTCCAAAAAAATTGAGAATATCGAAAAAGGGGGGTGTGGCATCTCCCATACAAATGGAATTTTTCATTGTCCGTATCTCTGGAATTATTTATGTTAGACCACTGAAATTTGGTGATAGGCTGTATGAGATCGAGCCATACCACCTCCAAAAATACCGGGGATAACGAAAAAGAGGGCGTGGTTCCTTTTATACGAAGGAGATAGGGATATGGATTAAAATAGATATAGGGGTCGGGCTAGAGAAACATGCACGGAAATAAATTTGTGGCAGGCCAACGTCTGCCGGGTCAGCTAGTACATATTAAAACTTAGTGTAGGGTCAAAAAGAACACCTAGATCAGTTACATCAGGTATACGTCCCAAAAGAGTGTCATTTTGTAAATTTCGAGCTATTCAATATTAATAAATTAACTGTACACCAGCAGTGAAATGACTCCAAATCAGCCTGTAAGAGATCTGCACGGGAAGGAAAAGTAGGCAAATATGTGAAACAAAGTTTTACATCATCCGCATAAATAAGGGTTCGGGAATGGGAAATGATTTGTGGTAGGCCATTTATGAAGAGGGTAAAGAGCAGGGGACCTAAATGACTACCTTGAGGGACACCGGAAGTTACGTCAATGGACGTAGACAACGTATTTTTAAACAAAACCTGTCGAGTTCTGCTTGTAAGATAGATAGTAAGCCATATTAACAATTGATTTGGAAAACCCAATAAGTCAAGTTTATGAATTAAAAGCGCATGGTTCACAGAGTCGAATGCTTTGCTAAAATCAGTGTAGACTACATCTGTTTGGTTACCTTTCAGAAAACCATCCATAACAAAAGAGGTGAACTCAAGCAAGTTAGTTGAGGTTGATCGTCGGGGCACAAAACCATGCTGACACGATGATAATAAGGAACTACACCGATATTGCAGTTGGCGTGTTATTATATGTTCGAAAGTTTTCGGAATAGCTGAGATCTTAGCTATGCCCCTATAGTTCGCAATATTTAAGCTCTACCTTTTTTATATAGGGGTATAATAAAAGATTTCTTCCAAAATGTAGGGAACTCCGCAGATTCAAGAGAGTTTGAATAGTTTAAAAATCGGGTCGGATAAATGCATGGCAGAAAAGTTCAGCACACAGCTGGGAACACCATCCGGATAAATGTAGGCTTCAATACCAGAAAACTTTGTAGAACAGTATTTTTATCCAAAACAGGTATGTGAATGCTATTAGAGCTATCTAATTTATAAGGATAGGGACTGGACAGAAACCTATTAGATGTATAGGTCGACTTAAATAATTATGCAAATAGTTCAAAAATATCATGATCTGAGCTGGCACTCTTAGCTCCAAGGGAAAAGGAAGGTGGAAATCCGGTAGTTTTCCTTTTTGAATTAACAAAATTGTATAACCTTTTAGGGTTATTAAAAAATTAACCCCCTTATTCATAAAAAATATAAAAGGTTTATTAAGCTCTTATAATTCAAAATTTGTATGGAAATGTCATTTTAAAAAGTACTATAAACCAATTTAATTTTTTATGAATAACCCCCATATTCATAAAAAATTTAATTGGTTTATAATACTTTTTAAAATGACACCGCGCTAGATAACCTTTATAGCATTGTTGATTGAGCAACTGAAAGTTGGATCGCGCTACTAAATATTGAAAATAGTCAGCAGATGTACCTGTTCTCTTAAAACGCTTGTATAGCCTAGATTTGATGTTGCCAAGTCTCTTAAGCTGTTTAGACCACCAAGGCGGCTTAGTCGTACCAACACTAATGTAGCTAAAAGGGACGCAGCTGTCGAGCAATTGTGTACGTTGTTAATTTGTACAAGAGATGTAGCAGAAAGGTCAAGGAGGTTAAGATATTTGAGTCATTTGTGCCGACCCAACTAACCAAGGGTAAATTTAAATCACCAAGAACTAAAAGGCGATCTTTATCTCGCAACTGAGAATACAAATTCCTAATACATAACCGAGTTATGTTGATTATATACAAGCAGATTCGAATGAGGCGGTATGTACGAGTAGGAGATAAATAGGATGAAACCAGGCATTGAGAGTTTCACGGCTATGACCTCAATATCGGACACAGAATGAGCACGCAAAGCAGTAAACAAACCAAAGTGAATTAGCAAATAGGAACACACAAACAAATATGTATAATTGAAAAAATGTTAATAAGTAATAAAATATGCACTTTATTATCAAAAAATTGCACAACTTATCACTATTTTTTATGAAGGATCTATCGTCGCTTCCAACGAATAGCAGCACGGTTCGTTGTATGCGTGGAAGACTAGCATGGTTCGTTGTTTGCATGGAAAACTAGCACATTTCGTTCTGTGTCGAAGACTAACACACTTCAGTTTTCTGCGTGGAAGACTAACACTCTTCGTTTTCTGCGTGGAAAAGTAGCACAGTTCGCATAGAACTGAAGGTAGAAGATCCACTCTATCCTGCTCGTTTGTTACGGGTATAATTTCAGCTCAATGTCCCTTGTAGGAATTTCCGACAGTTTGAGACCTTAAAAATTGGTTTTGCTAAGACCAACTATGCTGCAAATGCTCCTATCTCTAGAGCATGTGCTGATCTGAACATGTTTTTCAATTCCACAGGTGTTGACTTCAACATCCCCTATGCGACTATAATTAGTCTTCTAAGATCTTTTTTTCTTAATATTAACTTAGTCTGTGAGAATTTGTAAATTCAAAGACTTATGGCGTTTTCTTTTCTAGAAAAAGTGTTGCCCTGTAGATTTTTCTCAGCTCTCTCTAAGACTTATAGGTTCATTTCACAAAAAAATACCTTATAAGAGGGACACCACTATCTACAAATTAAGCCATTTTGATAGGCGCCAAATTGCCGAGGACAAAAGTTACAGTTTAAGAGGGCGACATTAGGGCAACATTTTGTCGAGAAAAGAAAACGCCATTAATTATTAAATAAATTAAATAAAAAAAAAACTGAAGTGCGTTAGTCTTCCACGCAGAAAACTGAAGTGTGTTAGTATTCGACGCAGAGAACGAAGTGTGCTAGTTTTCCACGCAGAAAACTGAAGCGTGTTAGTCTTCGACGTAGAAAACTGAAGCTTGTTAGTCTTCCACGCAGAGAACGAAGTGTGCTAGTTTTCCACGCAAACAACGAACGGTGCTAGTCTTCCACGATAAATGAACCGAGATAGTCTTCGTTGGGAGCGACGCTATAAGTTTTGCACGGCAGACACTATTTATTGTAATAGGGAGGATATTGAGGCCGACGAAAAGGCAAATGAACGAATTTTAAAGAGCGATCAAAAAACACGTCCGCACTCAACGGAGAGATTATTAAACATATAGAGCGTGATCTTTGTTTGTCTAGAGAGGACTTTACTTCTCAATTGCCTAATTACTCCAATGTAACACTTGTTGGCAAGAGTGAATCTCCGTTGGATTTCTAGACTGATTTTATTTTCAGTGTTAATGGTGGTTCCCAAATAGACAAAGTCCCTCCCTGCCAAGGCGCAGGTGTGCCGATTCTTTCTTTGATGATAGCAGATACTTCGTCTTATCCTCGTTGACCGCAAGACCCACTTGTTTCGCTTCCTTATCCAGTCCAGAGAAGGCAGCGCTTACGGAGCGGTTGTTAAGGCTAATGATATCAATATCATCGGCATGCACCAGCAATTGCACACTCTTGTAAACGATTTTAACATTGCGGTTTAGCTCAGCTGCTCGAATTATCTTCTCCAGCATCAGGTTGAAGAAATCACACGAAAGGCAGTCGCCCTGTCTGAAGCCCCGTTTGGTTTCAAATGGCTCAGAGGGGTCCTTCCCGATTCTGACGGAGCTATTGTTTTTGCACAACCTCATTTGGCAATGCCGTATAAGTTTTGCAGGGAAGTCAAATTCAGACATGGCGGCATATAGCCAACATCTTTTTGCACTGTCAAAAGCGTATTTGAAATCGACAAAGAGATGGTGTGTGTCGATTATTTTATCGTGGGTCTTCTCCTGGATTTTGCGTATCGTGAAGATCTGGTCGATGGCAGACTTACCAGGTCTAAAGCCATAAGGTCCAATCAGTTTGTTACGATGGGCTTCAGTCGTTCACACAATACGCTAGAAAGAACCTTATATGCGATATTTTATTTATTTTATTTTTTATTTTATTACATTTAAAAATTATTTGTACAAGTAAGACCAAATATTTTAGATAGTACACCAATCTGAATAGAGTTATTACAAGAGAAATTTTACAAAATAGTTATACATAGGTGCAAAAACAGAAACAGAAAATTTAAAAAGATAGAATAAAACTTGACAAAATGCATTTTACATGTGTAACCGGCTTTCACTTGATACTGCAGGTACATGTTTACATACATTTAATACCGGCTATTTAGCCTTTAACATAGAAATAAATATTATTGAAATTTTTAGATTAACAGAAGTTATAACATTATTAAGAGTAAGTTAGGAATTGAGAAAAGATATTGCTGCTAGGTTAACACATCTTGCTTTTTGAATAGCTTTTGTCTTGACGGATTGTACTGACAAAAACATTCTGAAGGATGTCATGTATCTAAAGTTTGGGACCAATATATTCAGAGTCCGAGAAGACTGGCATAAATTTAACTTTGCAAATAAGAAAGGGGGATATTGGGAGTGGAGTAGCTTATGCAAAAAGCAATGATTTATGATCTTTAAAAAATTGTAAACGTCGCTCCCGAGGATTTGCGTAGCATATGAAGAGATGTGATCAAATTTTTCTTTTTGAAAAAAACAAACCGAGCAGCATTGTTTAAGGCAAGCTGCAGTTTATTGAGCGAAAGCGAATCGAGATTACCGTATACAAGTTCACCATAAGAAATTTGAGGGATTATTAGAGTTTTGACTAGCCTCATCTTAGTATCACGTGGTAGTAAATAGGCAGTTCGGTATAAGTTACGAAGGGTGTTAAATATTTTAGCAACCACAATATTAGTATGATTAACACATGTTAACTTAGAGTTGAGTCTAAAACCTAAATTCGTAACCACATCATCTATAAGTATCTTATCCCCATTTAATACTATATCAGGAAGGCAGCTCAGGTCGTATGTTGCGTTCGATATTGCTATCGCCTTTGACTTTCTGGCGTTAAAAGATAATTTATTTACGTAAGCCCAATGTCCAATGCGGGTTAGGATTGGTCGGGACAGGTATATTGCGTATCGTCTGCATAAAGATGCATCGCGGCATTGTGAGACAACCAACAATGTCATTAATAAAAATTTTAAACAATATTGGACCTAAGGTAGATCCGTGTGAGACAGCAGATGTTATGCACTTTAAGTTTGAGACTTTATCACCACATTGAACTTGCTGAGTTTTGTATTAGTTTTATGACATGAGAGCTGAAGTTAAAGCGTGTTTCGAGCTTGTGGAGAAGTATTTTGAAATCAACCATGTCAAAAGCTCTTGAGAAATCTAAAAGAACAAGTACTGTGAGGTCATTGCAGTCATAGGCAGGTCGTATATCTTCAAGAATCTTTAGCATGGCAGTTGCACAACTATGCCCTCTTCTACACCCCGACTTGATCCCTGATAACAAGTATTTATTATAAACAAAATTAACTATTTGTTTTACTAGTAATTTCTCAAACACTTTAGACAATTGGTCTAAACTCTTTGCAAGAACAGGGAGACTTGGTTTTAGGAACAGGAATAGCATTAGCTACTTTCCATTGACTAGGAAACCCACCGGACATAATAGAAAACCCAAATATATGCGTTAGCGGAGATATGACAAAAGGAAGAATGAGTTTGACATATCTTAAACTAATACCATCGATACCTATAGCGCCAGACTTAATGTCAAAAATAGCTCTCAACACATCATCTTCCGTCACCACTGAAGAATCAAAACTATTAACTTTCAGTCTATTATTTATACTAGGCGCAGCTATCATTTCGTCACGTACGTAATTTTTGTTATGGTCATCAACACCACTTATACAATTATCGCTTGAACTACCACTCAAGAATACGAGTTTATGGGATTGGGGTCAAGGTTGCATTTAATATTATCTTTTATAGATACTCCAAGATTCCGAAGATTCTTCCAAAGCATTGGGCGGCAAATTAGCATTAAATTTACTTTTTTAAATATGCTACCTTAGCATTGCGGATACATAAGTTAACTTGATTACAGGCTCTCACGATTTCTTATGAGGTTCAAAGTATCTTTAGTAAACCATGTCTTTTTATGACCATGAATTTTAATGGTTTTTAGCGGAACAAACTTATTAAAAAGGTAAATGACAAGATTTTTAAAATACTCCAGCTTTTCGTCTACGCTAGGGAAGGAGAGACATCCATTCCAGTCAAGTCTAGACGCCTCATTACTTAGCTCATACAAGTTTATGCCATTATAGTTCCTATAGGTCTATTCAAAGTCGGGCTCTATTGAGTTAAATTTCAAATCATACGACAAGAATAGCATTTCATGGTCAGAAATACCATCCATGGGGAATTGGTCAATATGATTTACATTATTGGGATTGTTAACACAAATTAAATCAAGGAAACTAGGGCTACTATTTGGGGAAAAACGGGTCGCGAATTTAATTATTATACTTAGATCATATGCCTGAAACTTATTTGTAAGATTTTTACAGCGGGAATCATTATTAAGCATATCAATATTGAAGTCTCCGCAGATGATGATGTGTTCGTAATTTATTGTAAATTCTGCCAATTTATAAAAAAGATGAGTTAAATCATTCGATCTATTAGGGTTATAAACGCAAGCTACAAAAAACATTGTCCGAGCATCGCCTATTTCGATAAATATACATTCAGCCTCACTGCCTTGCTCTGACCGGTAAATTTTTTTTGGATTCAAAACATGTTTGCAGTATACAGCAACTCCACCACCACGAATGCTATCCTCCCTATCATTTCTAAGTAATACATAATTACCTAATGAGTACGAATGATCATGAATCCTGGATCTGAACCAGGTTTCGGTAATACAAATTAGATCAATATTTTGATCACCAAGTACATAAGAAAGGTAGACTAATTTATGAGCCGTAAGACTACGGGTACTTAGTGACACATATTAAATGTTGGGTTTGTTTTACAAATTTGACGCAAAACACACCTTACATGCCCATTGTCAGCACAATCTTTGTTCAATCTATTCACAACCAAAATAAACAAGCAAAATGATATCAACCAAGCAGCAAATGAAAGATGAAGAGAAGATGAGTATAGGGCACGAGATAAGTATGGAAAAAGAAACAACAATATTAGGAGAGAAAATATTAAAAACAGAACAATAATATTAAAAGAGAAAATATTAAAAATTATGGCACAAAAAATCATAATTTTAGCATGCTGCCTTCATTTCTTGCTATGCTGTTCACTGCAATTCGCTCAGCGCTCTCTTTATCACAAACTTTAACGCAAGTGCCATTTACTGCGCTAGCGCAATACACTAGCGCATCACAACATTACCACCCTGATCGTCAATCATGACCCGACACTGTAAAATTGAGCGAGCGTCAAATTGAATTTTAGATTTTGGCCAATCAGCGCCGGCAGAGACACGTCTCCTGCCGAAGGCAAGTATATGTGACACGAGGACAGCCGAATGTTATATGTATTAGCAAAACGCAGCAGAGGCATGCACTGAAATAAAAAGGTTGAAAGTGCACATTGAAAGTAACCTATCAAAACCACTTTCAAAGCGATTAGGGAAATACTATAAATATTACGGCATTTACTGTAAAATTGGCAGTAAAAACATATTATTTTTGAAAAATATAAATTATTGATATGAGTCCACTTTCAAATTTACAGTAATTCATGTCAATATGATAGTGTCCACTGCCGCGGCGGACGATACATTCCCCTTCCTTTTCCTTTGACCCTAAACTGGCCTTGCCCGGCGAGGGGTAAAGATACAACAATGTATACTGCACAGCAGAGGAGGAAAATGCTGGAGCAAGCGAGAACGCAACGTCGGAGGACAAACTCCATTTCTTTATCAGCCGAGAGATCGACAGCGATGGCAACTACGAGTCGATTAGCTCTGGATAACAAGGGGGCAATCCCCAAAGTAAGTACCGGTACAAACACGGTGAAGCCAATAACGGCTGATGCTAAAGCCCCAGTTAGTGCCGGTACCGAAACCAAGTCTTTAACGTCTGTGGCAGTGGTCACGACCTGGCCCCAGAGATCCAAATAAGGGAACGACCGCGATGGCAACTACGGGTCGAAATTTACCCCAAAAGACATCTCCCAGTCGCTCTGAGTACTTGGACAAAAGAGCGGCCGCAAGGATCCTGAAGAAATACGAGGGTATTTCACAAGAGACGCTATCGGCGAATGCTAGAAAGACGGTGGAGATAGCTGAAGCTATCTTACCGAACTTCCAAAGCGATTACGCGCCAAAGAAGGTTAATGGAAATCCCTTCAAACGCCAGAGATCGGACGTGGATTTAAAACCTCACCCGAAGCGGCAGCAACACGCCCCCGTAATGGGTAAACTCAGCTTTGCTGAAGTGACTAAGGATAGGATCCTCATAGGCGTCATTGACCGAGGTAATGAAAGCTGGGCCATCCCTAGGGACCAGTGGCGGTACGTCCGGAATGCTATCGGTAATGCCCTTCTCGACATTATGGATGAGTCTCCGGGTGCCACTCCGATGGGTTCTGATGCGGAATGGCACCAGGGCCGAATCAAGGTATTCGCTTGCGAGGATGCAAACATGGGGCAAGAATCGAGGTTGTCGACTGGAAGGACATCCCGGCTCGGCCAAGGGCAAGAGCGTGGATTCCTGCTATCCCTGCTGAACCTGAGAGAATTCTCAGGATGCTGAGGATCATGAACCCGTCTCTCCCGACGAAGGACTGGGGTGTCAATCTGGTCGATGATGCGGTAGGGCCTGATAGGCAAGTGATCTTCACCTTGAATAAGGAGGCACTCGATCCCCTTAAACGTGATTCACGTATACAGCGGCGATGCACAGCGCGCTGCTATTTCGGCTGCACCGGAGGATTCGGACATCGCAGTGCCGGAAGGGGAGTCGGAGATGTCCGACTCGGAAAGTATGGTATCTGCCACGTCAAATGGCGAAGGAGCAGGACAGCTCGGAGATGGGAGACAGCCTGCTGGACGGGGAAGACCTCAACGTCACAGTGATAGCAGCTAGTCCTGAGCGCACCAATGTCTATACTGCCACAGCTAGTAGGATCTCGGCCACGCCAAATCGTGGTCTGAACAAATCGTCGTTGAAAGATAAGCCTCCAGACGAGGTGGAACTCGCCGATACGGCGGTGGCAGGGAAGTCTGAGCGCTCTCATGTTGGTGGTGATTCAGATAAACCTGCACAAATCTAAAGCAGCCTCGGCTGCTTTAATCAGTCGTCTCTCTAAAGCAAGCATGGGCATTCCTAACTCAATTGAGCCGCACGCATGTGTGCGTGTGTGTACATGTATTCTTACGCTCTTCATTTCAGTTGCTGTTGAGAACAAAAAATCAAATTAGCCACAGTGGTGTTAAAAAATCATTTTCATGCCAGTCTTGGCGTAGACAGCAAAGGGGTAACATGTGGCGCCGCTTTGTTGATTGTTTCATGCGGTAGTAAATTATGCGCGATTTAAAATTAATGTAAGCGATTTCAGATGGCTTGACTAAAATGTAACGCAAAAAGAAAAGTAAAAAATAAATGGGAACTTCATTAAGTATTGAATAAATAAATGATAATAAACGAGATAAGAGGAAAAGAAAGTGAAAGAAAGAAAACGCTTGCTCTGAGTTTATTTGAAAACTTATCCAAAACGCTAACTGTGAGTTAAAAAGCTAACTTGGCGTCGTGCAAGTGGGCTTAGTGAAAATAAAATTAAAACTGTATTACAAGTAGGGAAATAAAATTAAAACTGCATTGCAAGTAGGGAATAGGCAGAAAGAAGAGGAATAAAAAGAAAGAGAAGGTATAAAAAAGGAAAAAAAAAATTAACACAAGACTTACCAGATAGAGAATTTATTTTAAATTAAGCTTTTCCTTCTGATTTAAGTAATCTTTCAAATGAGCTTAATTTGAATTAAAAGAAAAGGAAACAAGTTTTTAATTTTTAAACTCTTTTATTGTCACTGATTTCTGAAATCAAGTTACCAAACCTACTCCTAATTACCAGTATTTATATTTTAAAATAAACAATGGACACATGCAGTTACTGGAGACTAATTTTTTCTTTTTTTTTTCAAGTTTGAAAACAGACTTAAAGAGATGCAAAAAATCAAGACGATTGACATATTTGAAAGTCTGAGCTGAATGCCTTTCTCTTGCCCAACTATAGCAATGGTGACGTTACAGCTGCCAGTTTAACAGTCGACAGTACCAGTCTGACGATGGCGTCAGTCTATATGCCCTACGACGCCGAAGAACCTCCGCCACAGAGGGAGGTAAAAGACCTGGTGGTAAATTTGTCCATGGGTCATCTTATTATCGGAACTGACGCCAATGCTCATCACGTCCAGTGGGGAAGCTCCGATATCAATGCTAGAGGAGAGTCGTTGTTTGATTATTTGTTAACAACTAACCTGGTAGTTTGCAACGTGGGTAACGAACCTACGTTTATTACTAAAACCCGTAGGGAGGTCATAGATCGCACTATTTGCAGCCAAGGCGCTTATGAGTGGGTCAGAAAATGGCGCGTTCTCGATGAACACTCATTCTCCGACCACCGGTACGTAGAATTAGTTCTAGACTTTTCTGTTGAGCAGCCGGTTATGAAACGCAACCCACGTAACACTAGCTGGCAGCTACACAATGAAATACTATCTAGGGACTTGCCAGCACTGCCCCCACAAGTCCCCTCATCAGTAGGGGAGTTGGAGGATCTGGTAAAGACCTTTACAACGGCGCTCTCGAATGCCCTAGATCAGGCTTGCCCAGTGCCAAAACCACGCGGTAAACATAGGCCGCATTGGTGGTCCTACAACCTGGACTCGCTCCGAAAATCATGTAGGACACAATTTAATAAAGCCAAGAGCCTTGGCACGGAGACTCAATGGCTCGAATATAAAGTTAAACTCAGGGCCTACAAAAAAGCTCTGAGGCAGGCGAAGAGAGTATCGTGGAGAAATTTCTGCACTGGAGTCGAAAATGTCGACGATACAGCGAGACTTAGACGAGTTCTCTCAAAAACTCAAACAGCCACAAGCTATTTGCGCAAACCTGACGGATCCTGGACCAGCACGGAGAGGGAAACCCTAGAGCTGCTCTTGACTACGCACTTCCCAGGGAACTAGCATGAGGAACCCGTAGCACCTACAACAAACCTGGCTGTATACATACCCTTCACGGAGGAAAAGGTTAGGTGGGCGGCTGGAGACATCAGCCAAATGGCTGGTATTTCTCTATACAGCCTGCCTGGCTCTTAGCTACATTCCGTGCTCCTGGAGAAGTGCCACGGTAGTGTTTATTCCTAAGGCGGGGAAGGCGTCTCATTACGAGCCCAAGGACTACAGACCGATCAGTCTCTCATCCTTTGTGCTCAAAATCTTCCGAGAGGATAATAAATGACTACCTCTCCTCTACTATTGATAGCAACCTGATCTGTAGCTATCAGCATGAATACACCAAAGGGAAATCTACAGAAACTGCGCTTCACAGCCTAGTTTCTGTTATTGAAAAATCGCTGTATGAGAAGGAGTACTGTCTTGCGGCCTTTTTAGATATTGAAGGAGCCTTCAACAACATAAGCCCTGATGCTATAAACACCGCTTTAACAAGTCTGGGCATAAGCAGGTCTCTTATTGGACTTATTGATCAACTACTAAAGGGTAGACGAATAGTTTCATCACTGGGCTCGGTTGACTTATCACGCTATGTCACAAGGGGAACGCCTCAGGGTGGTGTTCTCTCCCCGCTTCTATGGAACCTCACTGTCAACTCGATGCTGCGAGACACAAGCTGGGGGGGGCGGGAAGGTAGTGGCATATGCAGACGACTTAGCTATAGTATATAGGGGCAAATTCCCACAAACCCTGTGCGACTTGATGCAAGTAGCACTGCGAGAGGTGTCCTCATGGTGCTCGCGCTGCGGACTGAGCATCAACCCGGGAAAAGTAGAACTGGTTCTCTTTACCAACCGCTATAAGATACCACCGCTAATACTACCAAGACTGAATGACGTGCACCTGAACGTGGATGACAAAGCCAAGTTCTTGGGCACATTTCTGGATAGGAAACTAACCTGGAAGGAGAATGTTCTTCAGCGCCAGAAGAAAGCGTGTATTGCACTCTACACGTGCAAAAGAGCCATTGGAAAGAAATGGGGGCTCAGCCCCAAAATATGCAAATGGATCTACACTGCAATCATTCGACCAATCATGCTCTATGGAGTTGTGGTATGGTGGCCTGCGCTGAGCAAGGCAACAAACCTTAATCTGCTAGGTAAAGTACACAGATCTTGCATGATCTGTATTATAAGCGGTGCGTTAAGAACAACGCCCAATGAAGCACTCCAGGCCATTCTTGGTATTTTACCACTCGATCTGGAAGGGCACCGGGTGGCAGCAGCATCGACTCTGCATCTAAGAGAAACGTCCGGCTGGGGCGCAAGCACTACTGGACACGCCTGTATTTTGGGATACTATAGCTTTCTTCCGCTGAGCACAGATCGTTGTGCGACCACAACAGTCGGAGATAGCGGTTTTAAAATCAACATTCCCAGCAGGGAAGAATGGGAGAGCACGGATCGGAGTCCCGCCACTCATGGCGGCACTTCCATTTATACTGATGGCTCGAAGTTAGACGGCAGAGTTGGAGGAGGGGTTTATTCAAAGGATCTGAACCTTGAGCTCTCCTTCAGACTAACTGATCACTACAGTGTCTTCCAGGCTGAAGTTTCAGCAATCATGGACGCCGCGGCTTGGATAGGCCAACACACTATCGGACAGGACATTTTTATATTCAGCGACAGCCAGGCGGCCATCAAATCCCTTGGCTCTTATTCGTTCAACTCTGAACTGACGCTCAGCTGTCGTCGATCTCTACAAGAGATGGCCCAACAGAATCGCGTGAACCTCACATGGGTCCCGGGGCATAGGGACATTGAGGGAAATTGTAGGGCAGACGAACTTGCGAGGCAGGGCACGACCAAGCAGGTTCTTCGGGATAAAGAGCGCTTAGGTATGCCGTTTGCCACATGCAAGCTTATGCTGAAGGAGTACACACTCCGCCAAGCCAACGAAAGATGGCTGCAATCTCCAGGATGCCGGATATCCAAAGAAACCTGGCCGAAATGGGATCATAAAAGATCAAGACAAATTTATGCCCTAAGGAGAAGAGAAATCTCCATATTAATAGGCGTATTAACTGGGCACTGCCTCATTGGTAGGCACGCAGAAAGACTAGGTGTGCCCTACCGACGATGCTGTAGGAGTTGTAAGGATGATGAGTAGGAGGAAACGGTGGATCACCTCATCTGCAACTGCCCGGCTTTAAGTGGCGCGAGAATGCGCTTTTTGGGAGTTCCCTTCCTGGTTAGCCTACGCCAGGTCACGGAGCTGGACATAAAGGACCTGATGGCCTTCATCAAGTCATCTAAATGGTTCGAGGAGGAGTAACGGTGTCGGTATAGGAACGTCAGTCCCGGGATTCTGCTATGTGGAGAATTCCGTTAATACCGGGACTAACTTTCCTAGTGTTGGTGGTATCACAACGGGCCTTTTAATACTGGCCTAGGTGTGCCTCTGCGGCAGCCACTTGAACCTAACCTAACCTAGTACACCAGAAGTTGGAAGAGAAGCTCGGCAAAAATCTCGTTAGAGGTTAAGATAACTTGTTGGTATATCGCCGCCATTAGTTTTCTTACAGGCAAGTGAAAGAAGTAAAATCGAATGACTGTTAGACCAATTAAAATTTCTTTTGACTTCAATATTTAATATTTTGTATAAAAACGATTCTATCTTACATTTCTGACTAAGATGTGAAGCGGTTTTAACATTTAAAATATTAATTTGACTCAAGCGGTTATTGCAAATAACACAGACATGTTAAAGCTCGAAAATATTAAAGGCCTGATTTCGTTTTATCAGGAGATTGAACCCCAAACCTACCCGGTTTTTAAACACCTTGATACATCGCCACACCTACCTTACCAACTATCAAATGGACGTGCCATACGAAAACTAACACCAAAAATTTTGTGTCTGACGAAAACTAACAATTTTATTTTGTCTGACGAAAAGTAGCGCTTTAATTTTTTCTGTGAAGAAAATGTACTACTGAAAAGTGTTAGTTTTCGTCAGACACAAATTGAAAGTGGTAGATTTTTTACAGAATTTTAAAATTGTTACTTTTCGTATGGCACGGCGAAATAATGCTAGGCAATGAACTTACCGTGGTTTCCCTTTTGTTGTGTAGTATATTTTGTAGTTGATTCCGAGAAATTTGTAGCTGTGTTAGTTCTTAACCCTAACGACGCTGCTGATTGTGTAGTATTTGGTTGGTCCCTGTCGTGGTGACGTTTTCGATCGCTGCGTACGCCGCCTATCACGCTGGACGAAGCAACTTCAGTCGTGCTTCTGGAATTAGGACTTCTGTTATCTGTGTTATCAACTGTTCCACTACCAGTTTTCTTTTTTGTTGTTGAGCGACTTTTGCTATGAGTACGTTTACTTCCGCTACTTGCACTTGCCGCTGTTTTGCTTAATAAAGCTGTAGAGTATGGTAAACGGTCTTGTGATTGAACTACAGTAGGGCTTCCTTTACTACTGGATATTTGTTCTTGCTTGGAATTTTGATTGCTATTCTGTTGCAGATTAGTTTGTTTGCGTTGCGGAGATTTAACTTGTTGCGTAAGATGTTCTTTCTGTTTCAATTGTCGGCTACCACGGGCTTTAGATGTCGTTATTGGCGCCGTAGTAGCTGTTTTGGTACTGTCGTCGTGCCCCTCCGTCACTGCAGAGAGCGATTGACTGTTAACGGATTCGGCCATAGACGACACTTAACCGCTCTTTTAATCACACTTAACATGCCCTCGCAACACTGTGTCCTTTCGTGTTATAGCCAATTTAATTTTCTTACACGATGTCAAACTAAAAATAAAAGTTAAGCAGTGTGTTAGATGTCCTAGCTATTCACTTTGTATGTGTAACACTTCTCAGCTTTACAGTTATTTTATATATTTCTATATACCACACAATCAAAAATGCTGCAGTACAATATATCCGCGTATTGAGAACACAGGACAGTTTTTGTTGTATCTATAATAGCTGTTGTTGACACTCTCTTCGTTCTGTAATAAATCCACTGCTTAACCGCTTCAATGCATCTGGAAATGGTAAAAATTATTATATTAATCAGATGAATTAAATTATTTTTTGTCTGTAATTGAAGTGCATCGATGTTTAAACACAAGTAATTTAATCAAAATTTCCCTGAAAACTCAAAATCAAAAACAAAAAAGACGTTATTGGCGAAGATTTTTGATTACAAACGCTTTCTGATATTATTATCAGGGCTGTAGGGTAAGTCTACTAAATATCGGACACGTTTCACTTCTTTTTGCAAAAAAACAGATAAAACGCAACCCTCCACCCTTTCTTTTGAAGTATCTATAGATGAAGATATCTATCAATTTCAAATATAAAATCCTTTTGGATTAGCAAAAATATAGGATTTATAACACAATTGATTCTTGATTGAAGGGCCGAATTTGAAGTTTTTTTTTAATTTTATTGGCTTAATAAATTTGAGATTGTTTAGTATCAGAAAGGGTTACGACCATTAGTACACTTACCCTACAACGATATAAACGAAATAATTTCGTTTTGTTAATCAGCGTACGAAAAAAACTGTAAAAATACTTTTCCTGTGCTCATTTTCAAAGTGAACTCAGCTTTTGGATTTTGTTCACTGAGAGAAATGCATTGAATGTTGTGACAATATCACTATTGATAGCGCCGAGTTTGATGCAATATTCATTCAGAATGAGCGAGTTATCAAATATTATTTGCTCCCAATAAAAAGTAAAATGACATGTCAACCATTTCGATATGATGTACTATTTTTTATATTTATGGATAGAATACTAATATATTTGAACGGCATGTCAATATCTATGATCGTGATATGAATTTCTATTGTCGGTATATCCATATCCATATTTACTGCATAGCAATAATGGTAGAGACAGCGTATTAATATATATGGACGAAATGTAAATTTTTCTGGGACGCATAATCATAATAGTTCAACAATTTTTACTATGGATTTTCTAACAATATTACAACTTGTTGGAGCGGTTTTTTTAAATTCAAAATTTTTTGAATTTCTTATGATTGAACATTTTTCTAAAAATTGTATAATATGCCGTAGCCGAATGGTAGAATACTGGGCTAACGTGCCAGAGGAGCATGGTTCGAGTCTCACTGAAACCAGATGTCAAATTATATAAAATTTTGTTTTTTTTTAAACTATTTAGAATTTATCAATAGTTTATATGGATACCATTTCAATAGTGATTTAACAAAAACGCATTGAAGAAAAATCCATATTCATTGATGGGACAGAAATATCAATTTTTTTTAATGTGATATCAATAATTATGGATGTTCGATCCATAGATTTCCCTCCGTGTTTTGTTTTGAACTATGAAAGTAATAAACAAAACGAAATGGTACTGTACAATATTGTTTATTTTCGTACACTGTTGTAAATTATCAAAACAAAAAATTATCAAAATATATTACCCACATACTCGGGTATATTTCACGCCGAGCTAGCCGCCATCAACTATGCCGTAAACTACGCGGAGACAACCAGACAAAAAACTCTTATATGTTCAGACAGTCTAAGCGTTACAAAAGCCCTAAGTAAACAAAATAGCAGCGCATTTAACTTCGTTTTCGGCAATATAAAACTTGCCAGTCCGCTTACGATACTCTGGATTCCTGGACATGTAGGAATACCAGGAAATGAGATGGCAGATCTAGCTGCGAAAGAGGCTCTTCAACACCCGCTCATATATGAAACTCAATGTATTGACACTCAACTAACTGCTTGTTTCAAAGGTGTCCAACACAAAATTAGAACAACTGCATGGTGCAACTCTCACACCTTCCTCAGAAAACACAACCCTACATTAAACCGGCCCATATATAACCCATCCTTCACCCGCGAAGAATGCATAATATTTGCAAGAATGAGACTTGGCACAACACTTTTCAGTAGCAGACATTTATACAACAAAACGGACCCACTAACATGCAGCACTTGTTCGACCGAAATGAACGTCGAGCATGTAACATTTCACTGACCTGTATCTAAAATTCTACAACAACCTAATGCTCTGGACTGCAGCAAACGCGAAAACATCACATCAATCAAAAAAGCATTAACAGATATCAGGGCCATACACGACATTTAACCTATCTTAATTGATTCACTACAAAAGTATCATATTATTACCTACTATATATCAAATTTTTATTATATTATATTAATATACCAAGGTGCGCCATGACCTAGTTGTCCTGCACCTTTGAATATTTTATAAATTGATTTATAAAATATTTTACGAAATAAATAAATATTTGGGATATTCTCCCAATTTTTTTTTTTTTCATAAAAAACACAAAACATAAAAAACACAACATCAACACAACACACACACAACACAAGCAACATCAACAAGAACAAAAACACACGTATTTTGTTGTTGCATGAAAGTTTTTGACAATAGCTTAGGAAATTTTTGACAATATTGTGTTAAATTCTTGAGTTTTTAAAGAAAAAAATGTAGAGAGAAGACCCCCACTATTGTCAAAAAAAAATTTTTCAAGCAATATCAACAAAAAAAGAACACATATGAAGGGCTTAGAACCAAAAGGATCTAAGTAGCATCGTAGTTGAATTGAGATAATTAAGGTTAAAGTAAATTGTCTATTGTAAAATATGGGTAAATGCGTTTGAAATGATTCCTGTCTAAATGAATGCAGGTTAGTCAACTATTTCAGAGGATGTTTACTGCAGATGGAAAATAACTGTAAATTTCAAAAAATTATTGCAAAAATTTCCAAATATTATTGCAATAACATTTCGAACGTTGATTGCTCGGCCAAAAGACCATGTAGAATTTTTCCGAGTATGCAGTTTTGTAGCCCCTTTAATTTTAGTATAACAAAGTGCTAAACTTAAGTTCGTAGGAAGTCTCCCTGATTTTTGGCAATTTTTTTTCTGGATCCAAGCGCGCTTAGACCCTTTTGGCTCCAAAAATGCTTGCAATAAAATTTCAAGCGTTGATTGCTCGGCCATAAAAATCTGTAGAATTTTTTCGAGTATGCAGTTTTGTAGCCCCTTTAATTTTAGTCTAACAAAGTGCTAAACTTAAATTCGTAGGAAGTCTCTCTGATTTTTGGCAATTTTGAAACCACTAAGTAAGTTAATCTTAGTTTTGTAAAAAATTTCAAAAAAAATTATTTTATGTTACTAATACGCCGTGTAGGACCTATAAAAAGTGCACTTGGATCTAGAAAAAAATTGCCAAAAATCAGCGAGACTTCCTACGAACTTAAGTTTAGCACTTTGTTAGACTAAAACTAAAGGTGCTACAAAACTGCATACTCGAAAAAATTCTACAGATTTTTATGGCCGAGCAATCAACGCTTGAAATTTTATTGCAAGCATTTTTGGAGCCAAAAGGGTCTAAGCGCGCTTGGATCCAGAAAAAAAATTGCCAAAAATCAGGGAGACTTCCTACGAACTTAAGTTTAGCACTTTGTTATACTAAAATTAAAGGGGCTACAAAACTGCATATTCGGAAAAATTATGCATGTTCTTTTGGCCGAGCAATTGAATTTTATTGCTTGGAGGAGCGCACTTAGATCCTTCTTGCTCCAATCATTAATGCAATAAAATTTAGTACGTTTTTGGCCCGGCAAATATATGGCACTAAAATGTGCAAAATGACTTGGATCGCATTGTCAGCAAATAGACACTATATTTAACTATACAAATATGGGTATAACTCATTTTTTTTTAAAATGTCACTTAGATCCTTTTGGTTCTAAGCCCTTCATATGTATTTTGTTGTTGACGAAATTTTTTTTTACAATAGCGTGTTAATTTCTTGAGTTTTTAATGGAAAAAATTAAGAGAGAGGAGACCCCTATTTCGTTTCGATAATTATCAAAAAAAAAAAAACATTTTCGCTGATGATCAAATCTGCTGTTAACAATGCATTGCCATGCCTAGAGTGCATGATCATTCCGAAGATCTTCATCAAGCTCTTCTAACGGGAGTACAAGGAAACGTGCAGTTTCAATAGGGTTGCACCAGAGGGGCTAGAAGAGTAGGTTCAATTGGACAGTTGAAGAGATGTATGGTATCATGGGGGGTCCTACCACATGCAGGGCATGTGTTTGAAATGGTATCATTCAGTCTGGATAAGTAAGAGTTTAACCTTACACTGTATCCAGATCGAAGCTGCGCCGTGGTGACTCTTGTCTCCCTTGGCAAGGTGCGTTCTTCTTCAGCAATATCGGTTGGAAGACTGTATAAAACGGGATTCACAGGTCGAGATCCGACTCAGTGTGAATGTCGGTTAGATCCCGCTTATGATTCCGTAGATCAAACGGCAAGGTAATATGATGCCGGATCTCGTCATAATGCTTACGGAGATGTTTCCTTATGTTTCTTGGGGGCGGATCTGTGTCCAAAAGATGATGGTTTGGATGTCCTAGCTTGTGGCAGTTCAGAAGGAATTGCCTGCTAAGCATTTCCGCGTGCTCTCTTACATTGAGCAGTTTTACCTCTTGATGGAGGTGAAACTCAGGAGACATCCCGTAGCAGCTCTGATAGCAGTATTTTGGCAGACTTGTAACTTCGTCCAGTTGGTGTTATGCACGTTAGGCGACCATATGGGTGCAGCATTGTCAAATACTGGTCGGCCAATGGCCTTTAATGTAGTCAGCAACGTTTCTTTTTTGTTCCCCAAGTACTGCCGGCAAGTTACTTGAGGATCTTGTTGCGACCTCGTACCTTTGAGACCATTGCAGACACATGACCAGCAAATGAGAAGGTATTATCCAATGTCACCCCCAATAACTTTTGGTGGCTGACAGTTGGTAGCTTAGTGCCATCAACGTAAATGTCTAATTGGTTTCTCCCTTGGTGCGTCCATGTGGTAAAGAGTGTCGCCGTAGATTCAGTCGGGATATTGTCAGATTTCGCTCGGTGATAAACCTGGGAAGGTCGCAGTCGTCGGCATATGAAACGATGGTGACGCCCTCTGGTGGTGGGGGCATCTTCGATATGTAGAACTTAAACAGTGTCGGGGATAGGACACCACCCTGTGGCACCCCCTGTCTAATACGTCTGGGTTTGGATGTATCGTTTCTAAAGTTTACCGACGCCTGCCGTCCGTTCAGATAATTAGCGGTCCACCTCTTTAACCCATCAGAGAGTTATGTCTCAAAAAGATCTTGTATGATCGTGGCGTTATTAACTGCATCAAATGCTTTTCGCAAGTCTAGTGCCACTAACACAGTCCTATGACTTGGTTGTGGTTGATTTAGGCCGATATTTATCTGCGTTGTAATGGCAATAGTCCATTCATTTCACAAAACCGTAACCGATTTCAAAACCGAAACCGAAACCGTAACCGTTATTTTGATCTGAAGAAGAACGAAACCGAAACCGTTAGAAAAGCCAGCCCCGGTTCCAAACGGTTTTGAATTTTTTTTGGTCTCACTTATTTTAGTGGGAACTCTTTTTCTTTTACAAAAATTACCTTGAATAATTTTCAAGCAAGGTTGCAAAGGACACGTTTTGAACTCAGTATCAAAATTATAAAAGAAGAAATTTGACTATAGGGTAAAGCCATGTGAAGTGTGCACAGGTAAAATCACTTTATCGACGATTTTAAAAACTATCGTTTCATTGGATAGTGGGTTAGACTCAAACTTCGTGCTAAAAATATTTCGTCAAAATTCGTGTCTTTGTTAATGTTATTGGAGGTTGAACTTTTGATAATTTTCTGATCATGATAATATTGAAAAATTATTTTCTCATAAACTACTGCAGATAAATCAATGATTTTTTTTTTTACTTACAGATAATTGTTTTTCCTATGTTATAAGTAATTTTATGCGATGTTATTGTTTAAGCAATTATACTTTAAATTGTTTTTTTTTTTAACAAATAAATTTTTTTTTCATTCTACACATTCTATGTAAAATAACGCGTAAAACAGTCACCTTTAATAATGAAAAAAAAAAAAAATGTTTGTCCATTCATACCATTCCAAACATATTGCATTTTGTTGTCACCCCTTGCGTTCTAATTGTTAAAATTATGATATTAAAAAAAAAAAATTTCAACAAATACATTTTTTTTTACGTTCTGCATCCTCAAAAAATTTCAAAATATGTCAAATAGTGCGAAAAACGGTCATCTTTAGTGATAAAAAAATGTTTGTCCTTTCATACCATTCCACAGATATCTTATTTTTTGTCACCCTTTGCGCTCTCATAGACGGTTGGGTGGAGCGCTGAACAATAGCGTTCTACATTAGTCGTTGCTATCAAGTTATTTTCAATTATAACATACATACATATCTACATTTAGCAGAATGTGAAAAAATTGAAAAAGGTTAAATGTGGGCGTGGCCTTCTTGCTCCTCTTACTTGATTGGTGCACTTTATTTTTATTTGAAAGGGAATTTTTTTAATTTCTTAAACAAACAATTAGAAAACCAAATTTTCGAAGGGTCCAACTTCGAAAGCCCGTAACTTAGTTTTGGAGGCTAACTTCGAAAAACTTAAAAAAGTTGGTTTGGTCCAATACCCAGCCGGCTGCTGAGCATTGTAATAAATATTATTAACGCTATGTATGGATGAAATTTCTGCAATATAATTTTAAAAACATTACTACTTTTTCTAATAGAAGAATATTAGAATGGAAACTAAATGAAATAAACCTTCTAAATATATGATACGGGCCACTAAACACATTTTTCTCGGATCTCGTAAATTTTTTTCGATGCTAGCATTCAGCTACATATATGTAGCTAAATTTTGTCTTTAGGAATTTGATACTGAGGTCAAAACGTGTCTTTTGTAACATTGCTCGACAATCTTCCATGAAAGCTTTCCAGAGTACCCTTTGGTAAAAGAAAATATGTTCCCATAAAAAGAAAAAAAGGCATAAAAAAAATTCAAAACCGTTTGGAACCGGTTCCGGCTTTGAAACGGTTTCGGTTTCGTTCCAGGGTTCAGAAAAATTCTTTCAAAGTGAAAAGAATTTAAAACGAAAAATTCTTTTCATAGTTACGAATAATTGAAATTTGTAAAATTCGGTAAACAAATATTAAGTTTTTAAACATATTTATTTCTTTTGCTGAGTATAAAAGAATACATTTTTAAAATAATCTTCCAAATCAAAAATTGTACATACGCGCTTGTACATTTTACTAAGCGGTTACAATCCTATATTGTCGATGCCTATGCAAAACCACCTATCTAACAGATGCCCCCCGCGAGTTAGGGCTTTAGAATATGCCCGAGGTAGGCATATCGGTCGTAAATTAGACTAATATGCATTACCTAATGACGTGCTAACTCAATGGTTGATCTACGGATATGATGCCTCTCACCTCTCATTACCCATCTTATCCTTCTTCACGGATGGAGGTATGACATGACCTAGAAGGTTCCACTGGTAATACCAAATCACTACCACGACAGTCGGGCAGTACGGCAGTGTACCGGGTTCCGGCCAAGGACTGTCTATATCGGCAGCACTCCCCAAATCCTGTTAACAACAACATCTACCAGATGCAAAACCACATGTCTAATAGCAATAAAATTTCACAGTAGAATAAAAAAATAATATCTTTTTAGTTAATTCTATGTTTAATCTTAGAACTAAATTTTTATTTCTGTTTTTAAATGAGGATATTTACCTGAATAACCTAGAATTGAACTAAAGTTTTTTTTATGAAATTCACAGTTAGTTGATAGGTATCGCTAAACGGATGCAGCAATTTTTTAAAATACTTGTCGTCGTCAAATAATCTAAAAGGCATATTTTTCACTGTGACTCAAGCAGGCCATACACCGGCGCGTAAACGGCTGTTGCGATATCGGTCAAGAGTCAACTCAAAATGGGATTTTGTTGTTGCTTTCAATGCATTGTTCGGCAACCACGCACATGTTCGCGCGCCAATCGCCAAAAACCAAAATTTTTGATTTACGGCGAGCGGCGCGCCAATGGCTCGCCAACCACGCCACACAGCAGAAGTTTTGAGTAGAGACGCAACATACTCGCACGCATGTTCGTCGTGTATGGCCTGCTTAACCCAATGCAGCAGTTAAAAAACCCTTCGTTGCTTAATTTTAAGGAAAATTTAGGCAAATTCTGCTTTCTTACTAATACTGTCTCAACCAACTCAATGCCAAAATCCACCTTATGAACTGCTGCGTAAAGCCGTTTATGTTTCCTAGCAAATTTCTTTTTAAAGGTTTTTTGCAACAAAGACACTTTTGCTTTGTCGATATTTGAAACCCTACCCATTTCGACCACAAATTTTTCAAACTCACGAAAAAAAAAAACAAATGATATCAGCACAATATATGTGTGTCCACAGTGTACAGATTCAAAACAAATATATTTTAGATCAAAAAGAACTTTTGTTTTTGGATATAATCGTATTGAGAATGAAAAGAAAAACGAATGAATTTCAAATATTTGAAAATAAATTCTTTCCCAAAAATTTTCAATTTTCATTTGAAAAAGAAGTTGAAATTCTATTCGAAGTTTTCAAATAACTCGACAATTTATAATATTTTTCAAATGATAAGATAGATAAAATTCAAAACAAATATTTGCGGCAGAGAATAATTTGTGAAAACAAATTATATTTCAAATATTTTCTGAACCCTGTTTCGTTCTCCAGTCCTTGCCATGGAGACATGGTTGCTTTGTTGTTTTAAATGCTTTAGTTACATCGAACTACTTTTGCATATATTTATGCATGTAGATATGTATGTAAGTATGTATCCCTGCAGCGAAAGCAACTAGTTGAAAACTACTTTACAACTAGTTGGTGCACCGGGCCCAACTAGTCAGTGTTCTATCCTTTTTCCATATAAGCAATTGGTATTTTTTACGTGTTGATGTCCTATGAGATGTCAATTGTCAGATTTCGACCAGAATATACCAGTTATCTACTAGTCAGGAAATACCAGTTTCATACTAGTTGTAAGATACCAGTTCCATACTAGTTCATCCTGGACTAGTATAATTTCCATAAAATGAACTAGTCCACATACTAGTCCAAAAAGGACTAGTATGAAATATACTAGTCCCATACTAGTCAAAAAGGCTTTTAACCTGGACTAGTATGATTTCAACCAGAATTATCCTCGCTTACCCTTTATTTTATCATTTGACTTTATTTTCAATTTCATCCAGAAAAATCTAGTTGTATACTGGTATGAATGATGATGATGAACTAGTATGAGTTCTGCCAGAAAGTTATAATTGTATACTAGTATGAAATGGATATTTCCTGACTAGTATGAATTCAGACAAAAAATTCTAGTTGTATACTGGTATGAAAATAATATTTCCTGACTAGTATGAGTTCTGCCAGAAAATTATAGTTGTATACTAGTATTTTTCTGACTAGTTTGAGGTTTCGCTGCAGGGTATGTTTCACAAATTTTTTTTTTATTATTAAAGCTGACCGGTTGCGCGTTATTTGACATATTTTGCAGAACGAAAAATAAATGATATTTGTTGTAAAATATGTTTTTAAAATATCATTATTCAAGCAATTTTATCTTCATTGTTTCCAGGCCAGGTAGCATATCACGCGCTTCAATTGCAATAACAAAGTTTTCGTAGGATTGAGGAAGACTTGACAACAATATTATTACGAGTATTTGCTCGTCAATTTCAACGTCAACCTGAGCCAAGCTTTCAACAAAGTCTGTAAATTTGTGGATATGATCACTCATTTTATCACTGTCCGACTTACGGAGCTGGAGTAATCCTTTAAAGAGCATTATTTTCCTTGCAGGCCCTTTTGGTTGGTGAATGTCTCTTAGCTTGTTCCACGCTTCTGACGACGTTTTACATAGCTTTAAATGATTAATTTGGCTTGGCTTTAGACATAGAAAAATTGAAGCTAAAGCTTTTTCATCTTTATCATCATAATCTAATGCCGGCTGCGACGTAGCATTTTCGGGCTTTACGGTCCTTCCGCTGACGATGTGCCATAAATCGTAATGAATTAGCACACTCCTCATTTGGATACTCCATGATGAATAATTGGAGTCATCCAACTTCTCGATCTGCATTATCGCGTTCATTTTTTTTTATAGTTACCGATAATAATGAAAAATTACCACACTCGTTGGAGCCTTACTCTGGGCCTATAACCTTGATAGAATTTAAAGGACAAGTCGTATGTTTGCTGATCAAAGATGACAGCAAGAAGACAAGATATAATTTATTCAAGTGACTTTTATATACATGGAATTGACATATGATATAGATAACTTCAAAGAGCTGTAGATAAATATTTAGTACATATGATTGTGTCGCCACATATTTCAACAAACTCTTATAAGTTTACGAAATGCTTAAGTTTATACATTTATCAGCTCAGTTAGATGAACGTCCTAGATAAACTTATGTGTACTTGATGTCAAACAAAAACTTTTTGTTTCGAAATTCTCATTAAAAAAGTAATTTTCAACCCATTTTCAGCATATTCTTCTCTTTTTGTCTAGTGTGCATTGAATGCATTAAAAAAACTACATGTCGAACGTCGTCATTGCATTGTATAAATTTACGCACTCTTTTACACACCAAAATCGACGCGGAAGTTTATCAAATTTGTGTAAACTGCGTTCCATACAAATTTTGGCAGTTCATTTACACACTTGATAAATTTATACGTTTACACGCTTTATAAGGTGTTTATAAGATTTGATGAATCCCCTTAATGTGAAAAACCAGTGCACATTCAACTGCTATATCGATTCTTGCACATGTATGTGTGTGGATTGCTTTTTATATAGGTACTCCCATACATATATTTATATATACACAAAAAGAATTATCAGCTGTTTAGTTTTGTTTATATTTTGTTCTCTCCCATTTCTTGCTTTGGCTGTCGTTTTCGTAGAGGGAAGACAAAGCCTATAAGTTTTACCTCTGAACAATATCGAATTGAATACATTTGAAATAATTAATATGGGTACATTGAATGCGAGCAAGTTGGCATATGTAGGTACATACATATGTACGTACAAAAATAGATAATGTGTTAAGATACACAAATTGTGTGAGATACAAGTTAAAGTGCGACTCCAATATATGAACAGATTCCCAGTGATAGACAAAAGTCCAAATAAATCCCATATTTCCTTTTTATTGAAAGTATGAGGCAAAAAAATATCGACCTCTAAGTGTTAAGTTGAAGCTCGTATATTTGCGAGGTTTATTTCCTTACGAATTACTAACTTTTGAGAGGGTAAGACCTTAAATACATTATACATACAATATCTAGTGGTTGACAAAAGTATTTTTCATTTTAGGGTGACTAAAAAAACTTTTTATTTACTATTTTTTTATAAAACCATCTTCATTTATTAAAGCTTACATCTAAAATTAGGCAAATCAATCATTAAAACTAAACATAAAACACCGGAAATAAAAATACAAAACAAATCTTCAAAAAGAAAAACAATTTTAACTTCACAAATGTTTTTTGCTGGTAACTATTAAATATTTGTATACATATGGGTGTTTCCACCGTTACGTACGTTCCATGCTGTCACACTATTTTAAGTATAAACCCT
This sequence comes from Campiglossa producta, assembly GCA_964058755.1. NCBI lineage: Eukaryota > Metazoa > Arthropoda > Insecta > Diptera > Tephritidae > Campiglossa > Campiglossa producta. The sequence goes on from CAXKVI010000001.1 coordinate 133,738,561, forward strand.
ATAGGACCCAAGGACTACTCCTTGGATCAGAATATTTTTTTGTCCTATGAGTCAGAATTCGTGAAACCGATCACTTAAAATGGGTCGGTTTTGTTTTTCAATTTAAATGTGGTTAATGTGTAGCTTGTGAGTATTGAAAGTGATAACCAAAATATAATTTGAAAAATAATTATTGTGCTAATTATTTGCATAAGTAATTTGTTTACATTAAATATTGGGCAATTTAGTACGCTTTCCTTTTTTGATTGGGCTAAAATTTTGTTGATGGTTGGGCTAGGTTAACTTTAAAACCCTCGGTAATTTTAAAATATCAGGTGTAATAAATGAAATGAAAGCGTACTAAATTAGCATTAAATAAGGAGAAAACAACTGCGTTTTCCTTTTTTGATTGGGCTGAAATTTTTTTCATGGTTGGGCTGGCTTAAGGTTAAGCTAGCCCAATCCTCGGTAATTTTAAAACCCCAAGTGTAATAAATTAAATCGAAGCGTATTAAATTAGCAATAAATATTGGGCAATTTAGTACTCTTTCCTTTTTTGATTGGGCTACAAAGTTTGGGCTAGGTTAAGGGAGCTATTTTCCCTTTGGTTGACACATTTTCGGAAACACCCATATAAAATATTTTCAATACCAAAAATGGTAGCAATTTTTTAGGAAACACCTTAGCTTCCTCGGGCAAAAGGGCTTGGAAGTAACTTTGCGACGGAAGTTGGAGCTCCCATACCTGCTCTTCATTTCATATTATGAAATTTGTAGGCATATACAATACATAATAGATACTTTTGTGAGGCACTGTATGTACTAATATTTACATATATGTACATTAGACTGTCCTAAAAATATAAGAAAAAATGATGGTTCGATATTTGATATGCATACCCTCGTTTGCGTTTTAACCTAAATAACATGTGTGCGAAGTTTTCTTGTTCTAGGATAACGGCAACCCATGCCGAATTTTAGTTAGTTTTTGCTAGCAGCTTATACTATACTACCATATACTTTGGAGTATATGGAGTCGTGGTATGGTGGCCTGTGCTGAGCAAGGACACAAACCTGAATCTGTTAGGTAAAGTCCACAGATCTGGCATGATATGTATTAGCGGCGCGCTAAGAACAACGCCCAACGAAGCTCTCCAGGCCATTCTAGGCATTTTGCCACTCGACCTAATAGCGTACCGGCAGCAGCGGCAGCGGCTCTGTGCCTAAGGGAAGCGTCTGGCTGGGGCGCAAGCACAACTGGACACTCCAGATTCTGGGATCTAACAGTTTTCTCCCTCTGAGTACAGATCGATGTGCGGCCACAACAGTCGGAGGCAGCTGCTTCAAAACGAACATTCCCAGAAGGGAGGAATAGGAGAGGATGGATCGCTGCCCCGCTACTAATGGCGGCATTTCTGTTTATACTGACGGCTCGAAGCTAGACGGCAGAGTTGGAGGAGGTGTTTATTCAAGGGATCTGGAACTTGAGCTTTCCTTCAGACTACCTGATCATTGCAGCGTCTTCCAAGCTGAAGTCTCAGCAATCTTGGATGCCGCGAATTGGATAAGTAAACACGCTATGGGCGAGGACATCGTTATTTTTAGCGACAGCCAGGGGGCCATCAAAGCTCTTGGCTCTTATTCGTTCAACTCTGAACTGACGCTCAGCTGTCTTCGATCTCTTCAAGAGATGGCCCAACAGAACCGCGTGAACCTCACATGGGTCCCGGGACACAGGGACATTCAGGGAACCTGTAAGGCAGACAAACTTGCCAGTCAGGGTACGACCAAGCAGGTTCTTCGGGATAAAGAGCGCTTAGGTATGCCGTTTGCCACATGCAAGCTAATGCTGAAGGAGTACATACTCCGTCAAGCCAACGAAAGGTGGCAACAATCCCCAGGGATAGCCTAAGCCAGATCCCGGAACTGGACATAAAGAACTTGATGGCCTTCATAAAGTCATCTAAGTGGTTCGAGGAGGAGTAACGTTGTCGGTTTAGGAGTGTCAGTCCCGGGATTCTGCTATGTGGAGAATCCCAACAACTCAGGGATTTTTCATATGGCCGGGTCCCGGGACTGACTTTCCTAGTGTTGGTGGTATCACAACGGGCCTTTCAAAACTCTCCTAAGTGTGCCTCTGCGGCAGCCACTTGAACCTAACCTAACCTAATATTTGGCTCATATTTAAATACTACGTAAAAAAAATCTCCACCTTTGTCCATCTCCTGTACATCCTTAAAAATTGGTATACACATTTTCAGAACTTTTATTACGATAATTATCCTTAAAATTAGTAACCACAAATTTATAGGATATCCTGGGCATCTGGTACAGAAAACGATTTACTAATTACGAAGTCCTTAAAGGGTAAGGATACCACAATATGAGAAAAATGAGTACATAATTCATTAAATTAGCAAAAAGCAGTGGAATGTAGTACGATTTTACTGATAACTTCAACTGCAAGTCGGCTCGGGTTGCCCTGGTCCGAATTACATAAACCTTGTCAAGATAGTTTTTGATGCATAATGGTCAAAATTAGGGGTTATGCGTTTAAATAAAAGAACTTTGAAATTTTGGGACATGCATGCATACATATATTCAACGTATTTGCATTTAGCACTCGCACTATCAACTCAGTCTGAGTTGAAAATTTAAATGTTTAAAAAATACTTTACGTCAACAATTTCGGTAACATAATGACCAAGCAATTGAAAAATATAGTAGTGGGTAAGAATAATTAACAATTTGTTAAGATTTTAAATTACTTATATAGGTACTTTCGAGTATACCTTGGTTGATATTCTGTGTTTAAGGGGCGTCTAACATACTCACGGTAGCCTTTGCCTTCACTTTAAACAATTTTTGACTAATCCGTCCACTCTATAAAAAAAACGGGTTAGATATTTGCATACTAGTGGGTCATGGATCGAAGAGGATAATTTAAAACAAAATCGATATGAATATTGAGTACGTCAAAAAATTTATTGTGTATTGCATTTTACACAGTATACACAGAAAAATGTTTATGTAAAATCAACACGAATCTCATGTTTAAAAACTCGACTTCGAGTTAAATTAATATGACTCTCCGTTAAATTAATATCTTTTAAAACATAACGTCTTTCTGATAAAACATCACTATCTGCATCATTATCTCATGCAAATTTAACAGGATCCTTCTTGTTAGTTTAACATGGTTCATGTTGAAAAAATTATTATTGGTGTAGCACTACTATTTCAATGCTCGCAACTGTATATACAAAAATTTGTGATTATTATTTATTTTTTTCTCATTATGTAGAGAAACAAGTTTAAGTCGTCTTATATACACACAATGGGCAAAGAGAATATATCAACAAGAGCCGTCACTCGTTATAAATGCAAGGAAAAAGATGGATGCCGTTTTCTTTCAGGGTTTCGGTAATTTTGTTTTCCTCAGTTTTGTAAATTCGACAGCTGGTAAATTTTTGTTTCGACTCTTGTGTTATTTCATTTATCGTCTATTTTCTTTTACACATTTTGTTTTGATTAGACAATAACATATTTATATCGAAATTACCGAAACCCTGAAAGAAAACGGCATCCATCTTTTTCGTTGCTTTCATAACGAGTGGTGGCTCTTGTTGATATATTCTCTTTGCAATGGGTTGATCATACACATTCAACTTGGTCCTAAACGACGAACAGTAATGCTCGTGAAACCTGCGTGTATTGAGAAATATGTACATATGGTTGCGACCTTGCTGGCGAGCAAATGAGAAGTTTCTGAAATTATTTTTTTTTTTAATTTATTGATATGTATATGACCAAACAAAATTTTGTTTAAATTTGAAACTATTTGTTTTCGAGAAATTAAGTGCGATTTTAAGGCTGATTTACACGGGTCGATTTTTGTAAATACAGGCTGTCTACGGGTTATAATTGGCATTTACACGGTGGAACGAACAGAAAATCGACCCCTGTAGATTAGCCGACACTGGCAACTAAAATAAAACAGGCAGGTTTGGAACTAACATGTTCTGCTTCAGAGTCGAGTGCTCTTCTCTACTTAAAGCTACAACATAGACAGGTTTTAATAGAAATTAAAAGTTGTCAGAAATCAGACATAACCAGCAAAATCATCACAAACGAGTTTGTAAGCGGAAACTTTTTTTAAGGGACTTAAGCATTTCGTCCATACAAATTTTGAACGCTAAATTTTTAGGGAACTGCATCGATGAAACTGAAAAAACTTGAAAACTGCATCAGGAAAAATAGGAAAATGTCCCACGAGTCACTCTTTTAACCTTCGTAAAAAGTTCCTTAAAGCTAATACTAATGTTATTTTTAAAGAATATGGCGCATAGTCAACTTAAAGTATGCGTTAAATAAAATTAGAGCATACTTTAAAGAGAAGTATACTTCATCTTATTCATAGTCGAGTTAAAGTCGACTTTTTCAGTTAGAGCCATTGCTAAAGTTAGAGCGGCGAATAGCTGTCACTAAAGCCGCTGCTAAATATACTGAGGTTGAAAAAATCTCTCATATACATATAGCGTTTTGTTCTTTAGATTTTGCTAAAATTTGGTATAAATAATAAATAATAATCTTACTTAAAAAAAAATACTTTTATTTTTCATACTGTGCCATTTTTTTTTTTAATATCAACAACTGCTACAAACAAATAGAAAAAAAAACGACTCCGCCAAATATATTTTTTTTGCTCATGCAGTAAGGGCTTATTCATCATAAACATAAACTCCAAGCAGTCCTATTTGGCTCAAACAAGAGCCACAGATGCCTATAAAAGTGGTACATATCTGACTAACGGAAGAGTCATTTATGACTCATGAAGGAGTCATTTATGACTCATAAAAGAGTCAATTATGACTCATAAAAGAGTCAATTATGACTCATAAGAGTCAATTATGACTCAAGAAAGAGTCATTTATGGCTCATGAAAAAGTCATTTAAGACTCATGAAAGAGTCATTTATGACTCATGAAAGAGGCATTTATGACTCATGAAAGAGCCATTTATGACTCATAAAAGAGTCATTTATGATTCATTGAAGAGTCATTTATGGCTTCTGGAAGTCATTTATAACTTTTGGTAGAGTCATTTACTATTCATGGAAGAGTCATTCATTACTCAAGGAAAAGTCATTTATGACTCATGGAAGTCATTTATGGCTCATTTTGTATTATTTAATTTTGTTTAATTGAATTTATTTTTGTAATATTTTATTTCATCTCATTTCATTTTTTATTATTTTTTTATTCTACCTTATTTTATCCTGTTTAACATGCATATTCGCAATTTTTTTGTTTCTCGAACGTCCAAACACATGTTTTACAGCAATTTATTAAAAATAATTTATTTAAAAACACAAATTAAATAAGAAATAAAAACCAAAGAAATTGCCAAGAGTCGAACTCGAACCTCCCGCTTACAACCGCGACGTCTTAACCGCTAGGCTACTGTGGCGCACTGCATTACCATTTTTATATAGAACTGCGTTACCATTGCTACTCGGTAGATCATGGCGCTAAACTGACTATGATATACTTAAATAAATATAGTTTAAAAAAACTAAAACTCACGCTTTTAGAGAGTATTGAACTAAAGAGTTGAAAATAATTTTAAAAACCCTACACAGTAGTATTGTGGAAAAAGCGTGGTCCGCTTTCTTCCATAATCTTCGTTTTTTATTTAAATTATTTTTACCTTTTTAGCAGGGTACGAAAATAAACAGTACAAAATACATTTCATTTGCTCATCGAGTAGGATGTCATTTAAGTTTTGTACAGTTTATTACTTTTTGGAAACGTTTGCTTTATGTTTGTGACAATTCCAACAAAGAAAAATTTATAAACGCAAACGTTTCAAATGATTGAAGAAAAATATTAGTGTTTGAATGTATGTTCATAGAGAACAAAATGTTTTTTTGGTTTTGTTTTTCATTTTGGATGTAAATTTCAAAAAATGTATTTTACAGTTTTCAAAGTGAACTCAGCTTTTGGATTTTGTTTTGTACTGAACTATGAAAGTAATAAACAAAACGAAATAGTACCGTACAATAAAGTTTATTTTCGTACACTGCTTTTTAGTGCAATATTCTTTAAAAGCGCGTGTTTTCGCTTTTTAAACTATATTTATTTTTTACTTTTTAGTTAAATGTGTTATGAAGTAATCGACAAATATATCGAAATATACCGCAGTGCAAACGAAACCTCTAGGGTTCCACTTTCCTTTGATACCCATATTGTAGGCAATTTTGAATATTATTGGACAACCTCATTTTGACCGATAACTCAGTTATCGATAAATTTATCGAAATATATCGATGTCCGAGTGAAACCTGGGGCATTCACCTTTCGTTTGATACCCATATTGTAGGGAAATTTTAAGGTTTTGGGGCAACCACATTTTGACCGATAACTCAGTTATCGATAAATTTATCGAAATATATCGAAGTCCAAATGAAACCTGGGGCCTTAACCTTTCGTTTGATACCCGTATTGTAGAAAAGTTTAAAGGTTCTTGCGCAATCACATTTTAACCGGTTACTCAGTTATCGATAAATTTATCGTGTCCAAATGAAACCTGGGGCCCCCACCTTTCGTTTGATACCAACATTGTAGGGAAAATTTAGGGTTTTCAAGCAACCACATTTTGAAAGATAACTCAGTTATCGATAAATTTATCGAAATATATCGAAGTCCAAATTAAACCTGGGGCCTTCCCCTTTCGTTTGATACCCATATTGTAGGGAAATTTTAAGGTTTTCGGGCAACCACATTTTGACCGATAACTCAGTTATCGATAAATTTATCGAAATATATCGATGACCGAGTGAAACCTGGGGCATTCACCTTTCGTTTGATACCCTTATTGTAGGTAATTTTTAGGTTTTTGGGCAATCATATTTTGACCGATAACTCATCATCATCATCATTTATTGGCGCTTAACCGCCTAAGCGATTTTGGCCGTCGCCTATCAAAGCACGCCAGTCATTCCTTTTTAGCGATAACTGACGCCAATTGGAAACCCCAAGGGAGTTCAAGTCATCCTCCACCTGTTGTTTCCATCTCAGTCGAGGCCTCCCCCTTCCTCTGCTGCCGAATTCGGGTGACGATTGGAAAACCTTCTGGGCTGGAGCTTCTTTGTCCATTCGCATGACGTGACCCAGCCAGCGGAGCCTTTGGGCTTTAATTCGCTGGACTATGGTCAGATCTGCGTAAAGCTCGTACAGCTCATCGTTAAATATAACTCAGTTATCGATAAATTTATCGAAATATGTCGATGTCCAAATTAAACCTAGGGCCTTCACCTTTCGTTTGATACCCATATTGTAGGGAATTTTTTAGGATTTTGGGCAATCATATTTTGACCGATAACTCAGTTATCGATAAATTTATCGAAATATATCGAAGTCCAAATGAAACCTGGGGCCTTCCCCTTTCGTTTGATACCCATATTGTAGGGAAATTTTAAGGTTTTCGGGAAACCACATTTTGACCGATAACTCAATTATCGATAAATTTATCGAAATATATCAATGTCCAAGTGAAACCTGGGGCAATCACCCTTTCGTTTGATACCCATATTGTAGGAAATTTTTTAGGTTTTTGGGCAAATCATATTTTGACCGATAACTCAGTTATCGATAAATTTATCGAAATATGTCGATGTCCAAATTAAACTTGGGGCCTTCACCTTTCGTTTGATACCCATATTGTAGGGAATTTTTTAGGTTTTTGGGCAATCATATTTTGACCGATAACTCAGTTATTGATAAATTTATCGAAATATATCGAAGTCCAAATGAGAACTGGGACCTTCACCTTTCGTTTGATACCCATTATGTAGGGAAATTTTAAGGTTTTCGGGCAACCACATTTTGACCGATAACTCAGTTATCGATAAATTTATCGAAATATATCGATGTCCAAATGAAACCTGGGGCCTTCACCTTACGTTTGATACCCATATTGTAGGGAAATTTTAAGGTTTTCGGGCAACCACATTTTGACCGATAACTCAGTTATCGATAAATTTATCGAAATATATCGATGTCCAAATGAAACCTGGGGCCTTCACCTTTCGTTTGATACCCATATTGTAGGGAAATTTTAAGGTTTTCGTGCAACCACATTTTGACCGATACAGTTATCGATAAATTTATCGAAATATATCGATGTCCAAATGAAACCTGGGGCCTTCCCCTTTCGTTTGATACCCATATTGTACGGACATTTTACGGTTTTTGGGCCACTGGGGCTTAGACCGAACGAGAGGTACATACATACAAGCAAGCAAACAAACAAACAAACAAGCAACCATACAAGTGAACCTAATAAAAGCGTGGTAAAAATACAGCAGTCCAAACGAAACCTTTGGACTTCCACTTTCGTTTGATACCCATATTGTTAGGAAATTTTAAGGTATTTGGCCTCACATTTTGACAATAACTCAGTTATCGATAAATTTATCGAAATATGTCGAAGTCCAAATGAAACCTGTGGCCTTCCCCTTTCGTTTAATACCCATATTGTAGGGAAATTTTAAGGTTTTGGGGCAACCACATTTTGACCGATAACTCAGTTATCGATAAATTTATCGAAATATGTATATCGAAGTCCAAATGAAACCAGGGGCCTTAACCTTTCGTTTGATACCCGTATTGTAGAAAAGTTTAAAGGTTCTTGCGCAATCACATTTTAACCGGTTACTCAGTTATCGATAAATTTATCGAAATATATCGATGTCCAAATGAAACCTGGGGCCTTCACCTTTCGTTTGATACCCACATTGTAGGGAAACTTTAGGGTTTTCGAGCAACCACATTTTGAAAGATAACTCAGTTATCGATAAATTTATCGAAATATATCGAAGTCCAAATTAAACCTGGGGCCTTCCACTTTCGTTTGATACCCATATTGTAGGGAAATTTTAAGGTTTTCGGGCAACCACATTTTAACAGATAACTCAGTTATCGATAAATTTATCGAAATATATCGATGTCCGAGTGAAACCTGGGGCTTTCACATTTCGTTTGATACCCTTATTGTAGGTAATTTTTTAGGTTTTTGGGCAATCATATTTTGACCGATAACTCAGTTATCGATAAATTTATCGAAATATGTCGATGTCCAAATTAAACCTACGGCCTTCACCTTTCGTTTGATACCCATATTGTAGGGAATTTTTTAGGATTTTGGGCAATCATATTTTGACCGATAACTCAGTTATCGATAAATTTATCGAAATATATCGAAGTCCAAATGAAACCTGGGGCCTTCCCCTTTCGTTTGATACCCATATTGTAGGGAAATTTTAAGGTTTTCGGGCAACCACATTTTGACCGATAACTCAATTATTGATAAATTTATCGCAATATATCAATGTCCAAGTGAAACCTGGGGCATTCACCCTTTCGTTTGATACCCATATTGTAGGAAATTTTTTAGGTTTTTGGGCAAATCATATTTTGACTGATAACTCAGTTATCGATAAATTTATCGAAATATGTCGATGTCCAAATTAAACTTGGGGCCTTCACCTTTCGTTTGATACCCATATTGTAGGGAATTTTTTAGGTTTTTGGGCAATCATATTTTGACCGATATCTCAGTTATTGATAAATTTATCGAAATATATCGAAGTCCAAATGAGAACTGGGGCCTTCACCTTTCGTTTGATACCCATTATGTAGGGAAATTTTAAGGTTTTCGGGCAACCACATTTTGACCGATAACTCAGTTATCGATAAATTTATCGAAATATATCGATGTCCAAATGAAACCTGGGGCCTTCACCTTTCGTTTGATACCCATATTGTAGGGAAATTTTAAGGTTTTCGGGCAACCACATTTTGACCGATAACTCAGTTATCGATAAATTTATCGATATATATCGATGTCCAAATGAAACCTGGGGCCTTCACCTTTCGTTTGATACCCATATTGTAGGGAAATTTTAAGGTTTTCGTGCAACCAAATTTTGACCGATAACTCAGTTATCGATAAATTTATCGAAATATGTCGATGTCCAAGTGAAACCTGGGGCCTTCACCTTTCGTTTGATACCCATATTGTAGGGAAATTTTAAGGTTTTCGGGCAATCACATTTTGACCGATAACTCAGTTATCGATAAATTTATCGAAATATGTCGATGTCCAAGTAAAACCTGGGGCATTCACCTTTCGTTTGATACCCATATTGTAGGAAATTTTTTAGGTTTTTGGGCAATCATATTTTGACCGATATCTCAGTTATTGATAAATTTATCGAAATATATCGAAGTCCAAATGAGAACTGGGGCCTTCACCTTTCGTTTGATACCCATTATGTAGGGAAATTTTAAGGTTTTCGGGCAACCACATTTTGACCGATAACTCAGTTATCGATAAATTTATCGAAATATATCGATGTCCAAATGAAACTTGGGGCCTTCACCTTTCGTTTGATACCCATATTGTAGGGAAATTTTAAGGTTTTCGGGCAACCACATTTTGACCGATAACTCAGTTATCGATAAATTTATCGAAATATATCGATGTCCAAATGAAACCTGGGGCCTTCAGCTTTCGTTTGATACATATATTGTAGGGAAATTTTAAGGTTTTCGTGCAACCACATTTTGACCGATAACTCAGTTATTTATAAATTTATCGAAATATATCGATGTCAAAAGAAACCTGGGGCCTTCCCCTTTCGTTTGATACCCATATTGTAGGGACATTTTACGGTTTTTGGGCCACTGGGGCTTAGACCGAACGAGAGTTACATACATACAAGCAAGATAGCCTAAGCCAGATCGCGGAACTGGACATAAAGGACTTGATGGGCTTCATAAAGTCATCTAAGTGGTTCGAGGTGGAGTAACGGTGTCGGTTTAGGAGTGTCAGTCCCGGGAATCTGCTATGTGGAAAATCCCAACAACTCAGGGATTTTCCATATGGCTGGGTCCCGGGACTGACTTTCCTTGTGTTGGTGGTATCACAACGGGCCTTTCAAAACTGGCCTAAGTGTGCCTCTGCGGCAGCCACTTGAACCTACCTACCTACAAGCAAGCAAACAAACAAACAAGCAAACATACAAGTGAACCTAATAAAAGCGTGGTAAAAAGAAGTGCACTTCATTTTTTTAGTATTACTCTTACTAAAGTGTACACTAACTCAGGACTATGATTATGCGCCTATGGTACTATAGCTAAAATTCGTTTTCGTGCTCACGTGCCCGTGGTCATGCCCGCGAGTCAAGTGGGCCTTGGAGAACATAAGAAAGATGTTGCAATTAAAAGAGAGCGATCGAAAAAAATTGTGTACAAAAATAGTTAAAAAAAAAGGTATATATACCGCAGAAAAATTTACTAAAAGTAGAGTCTAATGTAGTAAATTTTTCTTTTCGAAATTATGGCATATATTGTGCTTTATAAGATTTGCCAAAAAGTAGCAAGAAAAATTGGCCGAAAACTGCGAAATTGCACGAGAAAATAATATACTTTTTAAACGAAAAAAATGTGTGGCGGTGCCCTATTTGACAGAAAAATGTGGCACAAGTGTAGCAATTCCAGCAAAAGTTTAGAAGACCACGATCTTAGGAGTTACGAAAATTACATTTATATTGGAAGTAAACGAAGTCTGCAATATATTGGACCGATTCGGGAGCTCTCATTATGTCAAACCTACCATTGACCAATGAAAACAAAATAATATCAGATATTTAGAAAAATATGAGAATCTTAGGAATGTTTTGGAACTGGATGCAGTGGATGAAACGAGGCTGTACCCCAAATAGATTGATTAAAGAATGGAAAAGAAACAATTAACCATAAAAAGTTCAAAATTAATTACAAAACTGCGGATAATGTGATCAGTAGAGTGGTTCAAAATTTTTCTTTTTGGAAAATCTAAAACGCTACCCCGAAATATGGTTCCTTGTTACAAAAAAAGAGGCTGCTATTTTTTTTTTTTTTTTTTTAAGGTGCTTTAGAAGTCGCGCTACTTGTTTTTATAAAAAAAATTAGATGCTTGCAAATTGTATTTAATTTTTACAGCGCGTAGTTAAATTTTTCTCAAAAACCACATTTTCATACAATCCCGAAAATTGCTTGTAAATACCATCGGTATTTACAGCAATAGACTACAACGAGTTTAAATGTTATAAATGGAAAAATATTCGTGCTTAATTAAGCATAGAAAATTCTTTCATAGGTTTCACACCAAGTCCTAAAATTCGCAAATCTTTCATATATGTTAGCATTGAAATTAAAGAAATGTTCTATATGGAAGTATAAATATATGCATAAATGGACACTGAGAAGGGTTTACCTTCAAGCTGGGTAGTGGCCCAAGGTGCTAGACCTTCTAGCATACAAGTCACTACAGTGTTGTGAGTTAAGGGAAGAAAAGTCTTCGAAGAGATGTAACTCCAGTATCATCGAAACATATGTCGGCTTGTCTGGTTCCTGCAGCGCGTAGGTAAATTTTTCTCAAAAAACACATTTCATACAATCCCGAAAATTGCTTGTAAATACCATCGGTATTTACAGCAATAGACTACAAGTCAAAAGCAACAAAGAATTTTAACATGTTTAAGTGCAGTAAAAATTTGGGTTTTTGTGTGTTGTTAATGTAATGTCAATGGTGGATCCAATATGGCGGTGCATTTTTGAAAACTAATTCGACTGTGTGAAACTCGTCACTGATGGATTTATGACATCGATTTATATGAACTAGTATCGCTTGTGATCGAAAATTCGACCAATAAAAACTTAAGAGAGTCGTGGGGTCGCTAGCCCCGTGTCCCCCATCCTTAAATTTCGGGGACGCCCCTGAAAATATTCCGTCAGTTTTTTCAATTTCCTTTCTATCGGTGCATATTTAAGCATAGACCCTCCAAAGTTTTTATTGGTCGAATTTTCGTTCACAAGCGATACTAGTTCATATAAATCGATGTCATAAATCCATCAGTGACGAGTTTCACACAGTCGAATTAGTTTTCAAAAATGCACCGCCATATTGGATCCACCATTTTGAATTTAAAAAAAACGATATCGGATTCGTAATCAGACAACGCATAAACCCCCGAGTACCAAGTTTCAATAAAATCTAATTATTTTTCAAAAAAATCACCGCCATATTGGACTCGCCATTTTGAATTTAAAAAAACTGACATCGGATTCGTAATCAGCGATGTCATAAACATTCTAGATGCGAAATATATCCAAAAAACTAATGCGCAATAAGATCAGTGTAGGCGTTTTAGTTGCACCGTTTTCTATTTCGAAACATACTTTCAGGAGTTAAACCCTTTCTACTCATCCAAGAAGGCTATTAAATTGCACGAATATTCGTCAATGAAAACAGAATAACAACGCACAAAAACCCAAATTTTTACTGCACTTAAACATGTTAAAATGAAATTAAAATTGCAAGTATCTAATTTTTTTTATAAAAACGAGTATCGCGAGTTCTAAACCACCTTTAAAAAAAAAAAAAAAATAGGAGCCCTTTTTTTGTCATAAGGAACAATAATTTTTAGAATTTCCAAGTCCATATTTTTGAACCACTCTAGTGATCAGTGATGACCAACACAATTATACATATCTTAAAAAAGAGAGTAAAGCAAAAAAGTTCACAATAAACTTATTTAAACTAGTTTAAAGCAGCACTAGGCAGAATTGGAAGTGAGGGTGTATCAGTAAAGGAGCGGTCATTGCACCAATCATATTTTGTTATCTCTGTTTCCTCCGTCGCTCACCGAAGCAACAGCGTATCTTGCTGAGTCGTTGACTGCAGGTGAGCGACTGAACACAACCAGCAACATCCATTGATTGGTAAGGCCGATCATGCCGCTCTCATAAGCGCAGCAACATTTACATTATTCGAGAGGCAAAGCAAAGAGCGTATTAATCTGTGTAAATCCGGTTCTCAGATTTTCGGACAATTGTCGCAGTAGCTGCCGGGGCCTGGTTTAAAGTTACAGCTTGTTACGATATTGTGTGAAATATCCTGGAATTTAATATAGAGAAAACAAAAGTAAAACCGACATATACCGCCCTTGATATAGCTAAAAACGTGTGTGCACTTTCTTTTCGAAACACTCCTTATATAAAAAACTAAAAAACATTTTCAGTGTCCCAGACAGCCTGTCCGGAAACTGAAATTCATCACAAATTTGGGTTTCAGTTTCCGGACAGTAATAATTTAGGCCGAAAAACTAATAAATTTGAATTTTTGGTTTATAAAATGAAAATTTATTTTTGCTGTGTTGAGCACTTACGGCCGGTTAAATAAATAAAAAGTTATTTGTTGTTGTTGTGCCCTACGCGTTTCGACGCTCTCCACGTCTTCAACTGGGGAATCTGTTTAATTAAATATGTAATTTTAGTTAATGCACATGTTACAAACAGTAATCACAGAACAATAAACATGAAAAACTTAAACACATTTTACTTACAATTGGGTAAAATTAATTACATTAAAAATAATAAAAATATCACATTAAAAATAATAAAAATATCACATTAAAAATATTAGCTGTTATCACCTAGCGATGACGTTTACTTATTTTCATTTGTTTCTTTTTATTACGCCTGAGTAGACGCTGCTCAGTTCTTTCTCTTTTCTCAATATCTAATATTTTTGAAACCCTATTGAAAAAGAACAGCAAAGCAATGTAGTACATCAAGTTAAATGCAATGGTCGTGATAATGAACCGTGTAGAAAATTTTATATTGGTACTAATAAACGACAACAGGGTATAAGAAAGCAAAAAAACGACAACGGCACTAGCGCAGCATTTGACAAAGAGCAACCACGTAGCGGACTTTAGCATTACATTTAACTTGATAGACTACATTGCTTTGTTGTTCTTTTTCAATAGGGTCTTTTGGTTTGGTGAAGATTTCCGGGAGTGTAGTATTTGGTCTGTGAGCGTATTTGGTGTTCTCGTTTTCTATTAATCGATGCAGCGTTTGATTATTAAGGTTTTTTAATTTTTTCCTTTTCTTTCATACCAACAAACATAAATTTGTAAATTGGCCCAACTATATAATTATGAAAATTTATTATATCTTAAACAAGTAAACAAATTTTTCTTATGCTATGTTAATAAATACCCTTATAGCTAAATCCTTTTTTAAAACGCATCCACTATTCTTTTTAGAAATTGCTTCAAAACTGCGACACCCTTGACACTAAAATGACTAGTATCTTTTATAATATTAGTTTGATTATTCTAAAAAATGTAGATAGTGTCCGGATACTAGTACCGTGACCCTATAAGGGTCTCGCGTATTACTAGTAGTGTATTTTCCCACGATATGAAAAATAAGTACTTCTCAAAAAAGGACTTTGCTACTCTTTTTCACAAGTAGCGTTGCCATAAGTGAAGATGAATGTAAAATATCTATTATGTATATATAAATGCGCAATGCTTAAAAGTTTTCTCCCTTTTTTGCAATAACCACAATTTAAAGGTATATAAAATTTAATATGTATCGATAGGTCTCGCCGAGCAGGGTGTTAATTATAAAATGATTTGAAAATCACACGTTCACTTTATAGAGCCGCTGTTATGTGTGTATGTAGGTACACTTGCATTGTTGTGCTTGCATTCATTGCAGTTGGGGAGAGTCCGAGGGTGAGTAGTTTTGTTGGCAGCTATAATAAACATGAGCCAGTCAACTTTATTGAGCGTAGGTACAAACAGTGTTTACAAAAACAGAATCTGTGCGTGGGTATTCAGAGAAGCAAATGCTTGCTCAGACATGATGTTTTGAAAAAAAAGCACAAAGCCCTTCGTGGCTAGACTTAGTGAAATAAAATAAAAAGGAAAATTAATAAAACTAAAAAAAGTAAAATAAGAAATAGAAAAGTGATTGAAAGTAAAAAAAGAAATTTGTTGGAAATGAAAGGAAAGGAAAGAATATAAAATAAATAAAAATATAAAATAAAACAAAATGAAATAAATAAAAGTATAAAATAAAGGAAAGAATGGAAAAGGAAAGGAATGGATAAAAGGAAAATAAAGGTAAGATAAGGTAAGGAACGGAAAATATGAGAAAAAACCAAAGGCAAATAAAGGTAGGGAAAGGAAAGGAAAGGAAAAGAAAAAAGGAAGGGAAGAATGGAAATGTAATATAGGCAAAGGAGTGGAAAAGAGAGGCAAATAGAGAAAGACAAAGAAAGGAAAGAAGAGAAAAAGAAAGGAAGGAAAAGGTAGCGAGGAGGAAGGTGCGGAAAATAAATGAAAATAAAAAGAATGAAAAATAAAGGAAAGAAAGGTAATGAAAAGCTAAAAAAAAATAAGTAAAGAAAATGAATGGAAAAGAAAGAAAACTAAAGGAGTTATGGAAAGGAAAAAAAAGAAAGTAAGGAAACGGTAGGAAAGGAAAGGTAGGAAAAGGAAAGGTAAGGGAAGGAAAAAAAGTGAAAGAAAATAAAAGTACGAAAAATAAATAAAATAAAGAAATGAAATGAAAAAAAAATGAATAAAATGAGAGAAACTAAGGGGAACGAAACTAAAGCAAAGGAAACGAAAGGAAATTAAAGAAAAAGAATATAAAAGGCGAAAAGGAATGTAATGGAAAAGGAAAGAAAGGCCAGGTAAAGAATAAAAGAAACGAAAAGAAAGGAAAATAAAAGAAAAGAACAGAAAATAGAGAAAGAAAGAAGGGAAATAAAATGAAATGAAAGAAGAGAAAAGGAAAGAAAAGGAAAAGAAAAGAAAAGATAGGGAAGAAAAGGAAAGGAAAGAAAATGTTAGAAAATCAAAAGAAATAAAATGAGATGAAAGGAGAGGAAAGGAAATAAAAGCAAAGGAAAGGAGAGGAAAGAAATACGTATGAAGACTACCTAAGAAGAATAAATAATTATCAACATTGAAACTATTTTACTGAATGGTGTAAAGAGGGAGGAAAAGGCAAATTAAACAATTTATTAAATATTAGTGAGAATGTGACTTTTTTCTCGAGTGCGTTTTAAAGTAGTGGATTATTACCTACTTATAATTATGAGATAGTGACTCTTGTTTTTGTGACTGATCGATAATTTAATTAAAATCATTACATAATTACAAAGTTTTTCATTTGCAATATACAATAATGTATTGTGTATGCGATCAAAAGGTTGATAGAAATCTTCCGAAAGAGCAGAAAGTGCAGTGTGCAAAGTGCAATGATCTCTTCCACGCCACTTGTGTTGGTATTCGTCCGGCTGATGTCGAATTTTTGCAAAGTGCTGGTCAGTGATTTTTTTGTGAAGCTTGCACTATTCAGCGTCGGATTTCCCTCCGTTCACCTCCTCCACCTATTACAAAGGAGAAACCCTGAACCATCATCACTAGTTCTTCCTCTTCTAATTCTCCGATGTCTCGAGTTTCTTCGAAGCATATTGATAATTCTCTTATTAATGCCGAGAGCCAGCAATCAATAATAAATTCTCTATTTAATCTAATAGCATCTCTTCAAACAGAAAATGCTAGTGTGTTAAAGTCGGTGAGTGCGCTAAATGAAGTTAATAATAACCTGGTGCTGGAATCGAGAAAAATAAATTCGGCCCTTCAATCCATTCAAAGTAAACTTGCCGATAAAGATAAAGTTATTGCTGCGCTAACCTCCGAAGTAAAGAGTCTGCGAGTTTCTTTCAATGTTGCTTTTGATAAGCTAAGAGTAAACAGTGAATCTAATTTCTCTTCGATGCCAGTTAATTCAATGTCAACTTGTGCTTCTTCTGCTCCATCGCTCGCTGGCGCACTTTCCTATGCTCATATTATTTCATCAAACATGAGTACCTATTCTAACATTGTTCCCACGATAACAACAATGGCTTGCCCAAAGCAATCAACAGCGTCATGCACTGTGACGTCGGCAATAACTGATGTTATCTCAGTTTTTGCTCTCCCATCTTCTTCTACGGCTGGTGCTAATGCTTGTGCGCCGAAAGATAAAGCTAATACCTGCGCTGCTTCAACTACGGCGACAGCGACTGCGGTGCCAGTTTCCGAAGCTTCTGTTTCTCCCCCTTTACCTGTTCTTAACACTGACAATGACACAGATAATGCTCAGTGGGTGAAGGTGTCGAATAGACGGTCTAGAAAAAACAGCAATAAGACTACCTGTGGTACTGCTACTACTACTACTACTGCTACGACTGCAGTGACTGCGACGCCAGCATCTGATGCAGTTGTTTCCTCTCATATGCCTACTGGTGTGACGAATAATGCGACTGGCAGTGCACAATGGGTAAAAGTGTCGCATAAACGGCATAATAATAATAATAATATTCGCATAAGAGGAACTAGCGATAATACTGATCTGATTGTCGCTGACCGCTATAAATGGCTTCATTTGGCTTCTTTTTCTCCATCTGTTTCTGAGGATGACATTAAAAATTATGTAGCGAAGCAAATTGATTTAGACAGAACTCTACTTTCATGCTCTAAACTAATTAAAAAAGATGTCTCAGCTCGATCCCTGAATAGGATTAATTTTAAATTAGGAGTCCCGGAGTCCTGTTATGAAAAATTATTATGCCCGGATATCTGGCCAACAAATGTTACCGTTAAGCCTTTCTTGAATTTTCGGAAGGGTCGACGAAAGCTATCACGGACGTAGCAAGTAGTGCCCGACTGCACATAAATAATAATAGAGAGCTGAAAATTTACTTTCAAAATTTATCTGGTATGAGAACCAAGTCTGAAATGGTGCATAACTTTAGTGAACAAATGAACTACGACATTTTTGTTTTCGTTGAAACATGGTTGAATAAGAATTTTTTTGATGGGGAATTCTTCAACTCAAATTTGTTCAATGTTTTTCGTAAAGATCGTGATGCTGAAAAAAACTGGCTGCCTTCGAGGAGGTGGTGTTCTTATTGCCATCAAGCGTCAGCTTCAAGCGTCTTTGGTCCCACTTTCGAATGGTGACTCTTTACTGGATCAGCTTTGTGTTTGTGTTAACGGTTCCACACGGCAAGACTCTTTTTATCTTCTTGCGTCGTACGTACCCCCGGGCAGCTCTTTCGAACTATACAAGGCCCACGCAGATAACATTGCTTCATTAGTCTTAAACAACGTTAAGGAGCATCACCTCTGTGTGCTGGGTGATTTTAATCTCTCCAATATTAATTGGTCAACCAGCATTTCTAATAACTACTGTCTCACGCCAAATAATGTCATCTCAAGTCAAGAATTGTATTTCATTGATACTGTACTTAGTCTTAACCTAATTCAAATTAATAATTATTTTAATTCTCTAAATAGACTACTGGATCTTATATTTATAAGTGACAATTTTTGTTGTGAAGTTAGTGAGTGCCTGAATCCAGTCACTTCTAAGGACAGGCATCATATACCACTTGTTGTCGAGTTTAGCTTTTATCATTTTCCTCCGGTTACTACTGTGAGTAGACCAATCTTTAATTATTTTTCGCGTGACTTTGTAAGTCTTAATGATATTTTACTTGAAATAAATTGGGAGGATGTACTTGGTGGGCTGGATACATCTGTCAGCTTTTCCACTTTTAAGTCGATCGTATACACCCAATGTTTAGATAGGATCCCCCTGCGGGTAAAAAGCGCCTATAAATTACCTTGGTATACTAAAGAATTAAATAAGCTCAAGAATCTTAAAAACAAATTCTTAAAAAAATTTCATAAGACTAAGAATAACTTCTTCTTTAGTAAATATAAGCTTTTCTTAAAGGATTTTAATATTTTGAATAAAACTCTTTATTCCGAGTATATGCGCAAAATAGAGGGAAACATTAAATCGAATCCAAAAAGCTTTTGGAAATATCTTAAGGACAAAAAGTGTTCCGCTAGTGTGCCTACCGGAGTTTTCCTTGATGATAACTCGGCGAAAACGCCGAATGAGGCAGCTAACTTATTTGCTGATTTTTTTAAATCAAATTTTTCTGTCGACGATAGTAGTCAACCGCTCGATTTATCAAATAGTCTGAACTCTGCCCTAAATTTCGGAGCTCTACATCTTTCTACTGAGGATATTAGTAGAGCTATTAACAATCTTAAATCTTCCTCTTTAACAGATTTAGACGGATTTTCTCCCATCTTATTGAAAAATTGTCCGGCCCTAGTTTTTCCTCTTCAACTTATTTTCAATAAATCACTCTCGTCTGTGATCTTTATTGACGATTGGAAGGTTACGTCTATTACGCCCATCTTCAAAAGTGGCAACAAAAATGATGTGCGTAACTACAGGCCCATTTCCAAATTAACCACCGTCTCGAAAATTTTTGAACATGCAGTCAATGCTAAGTTGAGCTTTGCAGTTAAGTCCCTTATTTCTCCTTATCAGCATGGTTTCGTTGCGGAGAGGTCGACGATTACTAACCTTGCTGTTTTCATTGAGTATTGCATTGAGTCTTTTTCAGCTAACTCGCAGGTAGATTGTATAGGGTCTCTCATAGAGTCTTAATTTATAAACTGGGTTGCCTTGGTTTTCACTCTTCCTTTCTGTTATGGTTAAGTTCATATTTATCCAGCAGGCGGAGTGTTGTCACAGTGGATGGGGTATCCTCTCAATTATTAAGACGCCTGATGATGCAAAGAAATTACAAGATGACATTTCCAAGTTACATCTGTGGTGTCAAAAGTCTCATCTGTTCTTAAATGCATCTAAATGCTTTCACGTGACTTATTCTAAGTCATCTAATATTCTTCGATCAAAATATAGTATTTCAAATTGTGAGCTTCAATGTCTTAGTGAGATCAAGGACCTTGGGGTCATATTTGATACCAAGTTTTCTTTCAATAGTCATATTAGCCATGTAACCTCTAAATCGTACTCAATGCTGGGTTTTGTTAGGCGCAATACCGCAAAATTTTGTGACCCATATACTTTTAAAGTTCTCTATACTTCTTTTGTCAGGTCTCACTTAGAATATGCTGTCTTCATTTGGCGACCTAGTACTATGACAGCTATAAATAGACTGGAAAGAATACAAAAACGCTTTCTTAAGTATGCTCTTTGGACGCTAAATTTTGTGGAGCCCATACCATCTTATGCTGCTCGTCTTATGCTGATAAGTCTCAAATCCTTGGAGAGTCGAAGATCTATACTCTCTTTGTCCTTTACATTCAAAATTATCAAGGGCCTAATTGACTGTCCATACTTATTAGAAAGGATTCGGTTTAATGTTCCTCAACGGCATCTTCGCAATGTGTGTCCGTTCTATGGGGTTAATGTAAAAACGCAATATGCTTGGAATGCTCCTGTAAATCGTGCTTTACGAGAGTTTAATTCACTAAGTGATGCTATCACCTTGGATTTCTCGATGCCAAGTTATGCTTTTTTCTCGATGCTTAACTCTGCCTTATAAGTGGTTTGATTTATGCTCAAAAATTATTATGTAATCTATAAGTTAGTTAAGTACATAGTCTGTAAGGATTGTATTCCAGAGACTTATAATTAAATAAATAAATAAATAAATAAATAAAATGAACAGGAATGTATAGAAACCAAAAATATAAAAAATATGAAAAGAATGGCAAATTTAAGAAACAGCAATAAGGTAGGAAATTAAAATAAGCTTTTGTGGTTGAATTTCAACCACTGGACGAACTCTAGTAAAGATTATGGCCCGTAGTCATAGTCATTATTGAGATTTGTATACAACTTCTACGCTACCCCGAAATATGGTTCCTTGTGACAAAAAAAGAGGCTGCTATTTTTTTTTTTTTTTTTTTTTTTTTTAATGTGCTTTAGAGTTGCGCTACTCGCTTTTATAAAAAAAATTTAATTTAATTTTAACATGTTTAAGTGCAGTAAAAATTTGCGTTTTTGAGTGTTGTTATTCTGTTTTCATTGACGAATATTCCTGCAATTCAATAGCCTTCTTGTATGAGTAGAAAGGGTTTAACTCCTGAAAGTATGTTTCGAAATTGAAAACGGTGCAACTAAAACGCCTACACTGACCCCATTGCGCATTGGGGTTTTGGATATATTTCGCATCTAGAAGGTTTATGACATCGCTGATTATGAATCCGATGTCAGTTTTTTTAAATTCAAAATGGCGGGTCCAATATGGCGGCGATTTTTTTGAAAACTAATTGGATTTTATTGAAACTTGGTACTCGGGGGTTTATGCGTTGTCTGATTACGAATCCGATATCGGTTTTTTTAAATTCAAAATGTTGTATCCAATATGGCGGTGCATTTTTGAAAACTAATTCGACTGTGTGAAACTCGTCACTGATGGATTTATGACATCGATTTATATGAACTAGTATCGCTTGTGATCGAAAATTCGACCAATAAAAACTTTAGAGGGTCGAGGGGTCGCTAGCCCTGTACCCCTATCCTTAAATTTCGTGGACGCCCCTGAAATATACTTTTTTTTTGTTATAAGGAACAATAATTAGGGGTAGCGTTTTAGAATTTCCCAAAAATCCATATATGTGAACCACTCTACTACATACGTATGTACATACTTAGCCTTTTTTTATTTTACAATGCAACTACAATTTTACCACTTATTGTGTACACACAAATATGTATATTTTTTTCTTTATCTCATGGATGTTTATAATAATTAGAAATTCCTAAACACGCACTTTTAATATCTTTTTTTATGTACTTTATTCTGTAACAAACTGTTTTTAAAGTATTTCATAGAGAAAAGCGATTGTTGTTAAATTTGATATAAAAATCGATGCTGAAGTACAGGCAACTGCGCACAATACAAAGAAAATGAAAATAAAAGGGAAACGATAATCAGCCGCTCTTGGTGATGGTGTTTTTGAATGACAACAGCGAAATACCAACAGCAACAAAACTAAAGGAGGTGAATGAAGCTCCACAACGCAACAAAATCCTGTATTTTTATTATATGAGAGAGAACTTTTTACATATATGTACATTAGGGTGATTAAAAAAAATGTCGCCTTGGTCTTACCCCCTAAAAAGTTAGGTATTGATGAGAAATTTGGTTATTCATTATGAAAAACTACATACTTTGTACCAAAACTTGTGGGACTAGCTGTATATATGTACATTAGGGTGATTCAAATTTAAAAAAAATTGTTTTTTTTTCGGTCTTACCCCCTGAAACTTTAAAAATGACTCAGTTTTGTACTATTGCGCTCACACTATTGTACTATTGTAACACGTATAAAATCTAGTCAACTTTGAATGGCTGTAATTATTTTAATAGTTAAGATAATCACACATGGCTTACCATTTTGTAAGCTTCAAAGCTTCAACTTTAAGAGTATGTAAAAATATTTTGAAAAAAGTTTCAAAAACTAAAAGAAAATTGACTTTGAAAAAAATGCCATTTTCGCCATACAAAATGTATGGAAAAGGGCGAAAAAAATAGCCACACCTAAGGGTTAAGTTAGAGCGCTAATTGTTTGCAAGGCTTATTTTCTCATCAATACCTAAAGTTTCAGGGGGTAAGACCGAAAAAAAAACAATTTTTTTTAATTTGAATCACCCTAATGTACATATATACAGCGAGTCCCACAAGTTTGGGTACAAAGTAGTTTTTCATAATGAATAACCATATTTTTGCTACATAACATAAAGATTTCAACCGTCCTTCTTCGGCGGCAAATCGCCGTTTGTAGTGTACGATTTTAATATATCGTGCACACTGGAATGGCGTCTCCCAACTATATGACCAATTTTATGAAGCCATTTATTTTCCACATAAAATTTCTTAATTCCGAGAGAAAATTTCGCTGAATTCTAAAGCGGGCTACTCACCTGCCAAGTAATGTCAAACTCCATATAAAAAAACGCTCAAGAAATGGTCAAGAAATGTTTTCACACGTCAAATTTTCTTTAGCTAATACTCAGCTCATAAGAAATAAAATTAAAGAAAAAAAAACTTTTTTAAAAAGAAGCTTTTATTATTGGTTTATAAAATTAACTAAAAAGTAAAAAATAAATTGACTGTAAAGGAATATAACACTTTATAAGTTCATTGTAACCTTTAAAGACAATTTGGCTTCTTCGTCTGCCACAAAATAATTCCATATTGTAGTATTATATTGTTAACAGCTTTAGAAGTTCACATCACAAATTCATATGAAAGAAATTTCATAAATTTTCGTTCATGATTCTTATATTTTGCCTAAAACTGTATAAACTGAATTTTCATTTCAGCTTTTTTTGTTTGCTTACATACTATGTATAAATTCTGTGCGCCTGGTACACTGAATTGAATATTTGAAAGAAACCAAGCATGCTTACAGTAGAAGTTTGCCATATGATGCCCGGGTAATAGCGGGCCCGGGTAATAGCATGCCCGGGTACCGGGCATTCGGGTATTACCCGTGTATCCGGGTAATCGGGCATCCCGGGTCTTCGGGTAACATCAGCTCCAATACACACTTCGACTGAGACAGTATGAAAACAATTTTATTTGTTCAACCAAGTTTAAAGTTTGTTTTGGGTATATAAAAAGAGTCTGATTTTCCGATTGAAATTTCTAAATTCCGAAATAACGTTGTTTATTTTACCATTAATTTGCTATTAAATATCGAAAAGTGTTAATCCGGTTCCCTTTCAATAATATGATGAGCACTTATAAAACAGATATTAATTAAAATATATTTGTATAAATATAATAGAGATAGGTACATATTAAGACATGCTGCAAAAAATATATAACATGCATAATTATGTGGAATATTTGAAATATAGTAACTGCTAACTTAGTCATAAGCTATTACATAACATTTAAAACTATAGTTTAAATAATTAAAATGTATTAAACGAATAATAATAAGCTTATAATAATAATAAATTAATTAGAACTGCGTTTCAATAATAATTAGCTGTTTCCTTCTTTCTTCAATTTAATAATTCAAAATCAGCAGAGCCAACTTTTTATGCATAATTGCTCAAAAGAGTGAAGGAATTAGCCGAATGTTACATTATTCAGCGCCATCTGCATATCAATACATAATGCTCAGTGCCATCTGCATATCAATAGACAATGCTCATAAGAGTAAAGGAATTCGCCGCGTGGTAAGTAAAGGTACTTTTGGAATACACCACGCGGCGAATTCCAATCTCTCTATGGCAATAGGGAAAAACGACTAAACTTGGGTGATGATTGGATTTTTGCAAATAAAGCAATATTTTAGATTTTTTTTGTATAATGCATTGTCAGTAAAACCTGATCGATGGTGAAAATTTCAAAACCCCAGCTCAACGGGGAGTTAGTTCAAAATCGAAAGCAAAATCTCTGTAAATTATGTAAATTATTCAAATATCTCTACCCATGCGCCACCTATCGGAATTATTTTTTTATTATAGTGCATTGGGGTATAAAACTAAGCGATGATGAAAATTTCAAGATCCTACCTCAACGGGAAGTTCGTTGAAAAACGAATTAATCGACACTGAAAACAGACCTTCGTAATTCTCAAATAAAGCGACTCACGCGCCACCTAGCGGGTCCAATTTTTTTAACATTTAGAAATTAATTAAGTAACACGCACGTAAAATATCAGCCAAATCGGTCCATAATTACGATTTTGAGTTTTCATTACCGCTATCTCAGCCCCACCTAGCGGAATTTTTTTTTTCAAAAATATTTCTTTTCATGGTAGTAATACATGTTACGAATTCCAGCTAAATCGGACCAAAAATGCGAATTTTGAAAATATAGCGACCCACGCGCACCTATCGAAATTTTTTTTAACAATATTGCATTGTCATCGGGGTTATACATGGGTGCACAATTTCAGATCAATCGGACACCGGGAAGTGTATCAAATTTAGCTTGCAAGATTTGATAACAGACAGCCGTCAGGTGAAACTAAATAAAAGCTTATAAAAATAATACAATTTTCAATGGTGGTTGAGGTAAGCATGCAGATTCACGGCAAAGTTGAGTACATATTTCGCTACACAGGTTTTATAAATTTTTATAATAGTAATTTGAAATAAAATGGAAAATATTGTAAACGTCAAAATTTCTTGAGCGGGCATAAGAAACATATGCTCGTTTTTTTTCTTGAGGCCCGCTTAAGCAAGAAAATAACTCGGCCGATATATACATATACATATATGTAAGGAATTCCTTTGGAAAAAGTTTCATTTGACTTGAAAAAGGTTTCATTTCATTTGAAAAAGGTTTCATTCGACCTGAAAATGCTATAGATCGCTGTCCCTTAAAATAGGCTTCAAGTCTGTTTTAATTGTAATTAAAATAATGATATACACTCTAAATTTTGTATTGTAATTTTACGACAATAATCGTATGTCACATTAATCAAAATTATGATCACCTACTAATAAAATGATTTTCCAATGCCCTGTGGTTCTGTCTCTCCTTATTTACATTCTTCTGCTGATAAAATATTTACATAATTTAATTTACATAGCCGGAGCCGTATTTACCTTTGCGCTGTACAACTACCGATCTCTTTACCAACAACCTCTGGAGAGGAAGCCTAGGGTGTCCAGAAAAATCTGACTTCAGATTCGGATTCAGCACACAGTCTGCGCTAATATTTTGTATAGAGATAAGCGCTCGACCCTTATTCTCCATACAAAATTTAAGCGCAAACGCATATGCGTCTTAATAAAAACACGGCCAAGTAGGTACAAATTGAAAAAAATGCTCATCAATTCTTAGCCCATAATTTTAATTGGAATTTTGAGTTAAAAATTTAATTATTGCATTAAAAGGAGTTTTGCACGATCTTTGAAATTGCCCTAAAATGTTTATAAGATCTATTGAGGTGAAATCAGAGCTGTTAAAGAATTAAATCTTTTGCTCTTTGAAATCATAGTTTTTCTTCATTCAGTACTTGAAATTCTTTTCATCGTTGAAGAATTTAACTTCAATTTACGCATTCAGCAATTCTTTACAGAAATCATGATTTATAAATCCACCAAGTGTCAATTCAACAAGAATTCAAAATAGAATTACGAAGAAAAGCTCTTTAATTCAGAATGGCCATTCAGTTGATTTGATTCTTTTGGAGAGTTAATTCCGCTAATTCAGTACGAATCAGTTTTTGGGAAAAATGCTAATTTACTCCCTTAAATAGTACTAAAAGTTTTCAAGTTCCTTTCACGC
This sequence comes from Campiglossa producta, assembly GCA_964058755.1. Classification (NCBI taxonomy): domain Eukaryota; kingdom Metazoa; phylum Arthropoda; class Insecta; order Diptera; family Tephritidae; genus Campiglossa; species Campiglossa producta. Next base: position 133,765,596 of record CAXKVI010000001.1, read on the forward strand.
TAGAAGAATTTGAAAAAAAAATTACATTACATATTATAATAATCTATAACATAAAATTAGTGGAAAAAGCTTATTCGCGTGTGAGAAATATGTGAATTTAAAAAAATTCAAGTTAAAACATAAAAAAGTATGATTTTGAAAGGCATAACATGGTCTTCACATAAACTGCCTTATTAGTGTTGCTGATGTGTTAGTTATGAAGCTTTTCGGGCATATTTTATTAACCCTCTGAGCACATTATTGAATTTAATTAAATAAGCTTTTGTCACATAAATAAAAAATAAATATGAATGTGTAATTATTTTATTATCATAACCTCTAACGAGATTTTTAGCCGTGCTTCTCTTTCCAACTTGTGGTGTGTTGCTTTTGAGTTTTCCTACAAGTTGGCAGGACCTACAGTTTTTTGCCGACTCCGAACGGCACTTGCAAAGCAAATGAATTTTTTGCTGGCATATTTAGTTTTGGAAAATTTGGCAGTGTCAAGTTTAAATTTAACAACTTCGAAAGTGCTTCAGTATTTTTAAAGATCTTCAACGCACAGCGAATATTGCCGAATTCGCCCTGCTATTACCATATATGAATTTGCGTTGCTCTCATATCTACAAGTTGTACAGGCAATACACAATATTACGTTCAGCTGAAACTCATGCCTTTTATGAATATAAAAAAATTCGGAGCTCTTTCATGGTTTTATTAGTCATATACATACGTCAGTTTTGAAAAATTAAAAAAAAAATCAAATCTTTTTTTTTGGATTTATACTTTGAAATATGGAAATTCTTTCCAAATATGAGTATTTTATTTCGATTTTTTAGTCAACAATAAGGGGTCGTGCATATATGACGTCACGCTCTTTGGTGGGGGGGAGGGGTCTGCGATTTGTGACGAAGTGTGACATGGGGGGAGGGGGGAGTAGAACTTACGTGATGTCACGTTATTTTTTGCATGTTTTCTAGCGTGCAACGTAATTTTAAAAGCAACTAAATCAGAGTTAAAAAGTTATATATCTCATAGAAGAAGTTATATATATCTTTAAATATTATTTAATAATTAATATAAACATTCTATTTTTTATGTCATTCTATAAATTTTATGTCAAATAAATATTGAATTTATATTTATTTAGGGTGTGATATGACGATCGAGGGGGAGGGGGGGGTCTGGAGTTTGTGACTGGGTGTGACATGGGGGGGAGGGGGGGTCAAAAAGTACCAAAAATCGCGTGACGTCATATATGCACGACCCCTAACTAGTAGTGGAATTAATTTCCATTTAATTGTATAACAGAAACCATTTGAAATGTCTTTTAAAATTTTCACAAAGCTCAGGAGAGTAAAACGGTCATCTAAACTTTCAACTTCTTCGGCAGATTTTGTATGAAATTTTTGAGGACTCAGTTTGGTAGACCAAGCAGTATAATTATATGCAAGTTAGAACTAGCTGAAATATTTTCCTGATTTTCAAGAACGATTTTCGTCGATGGTGTTGAGTAATTTTTTATGCGAAATTAAATTTTGTTCATGTGTTGCATGAAAGATATTACTTAACACCCTCATCGAAAAAAATTCTTAAAAATCAGGAAAATATTTAAATTAGTTCTAACTTCCACATCATACCACTGAAATTGATTGTCCTACAAAACTAAGAAAAATCTGCCAAAAACGTTGAAAATTTGGATGGCCATTTTGCTAAGCTACCCTGAACTTTGTCCAAATTCTGAAAGACATCTTTAATTTTGTGTCTAACTGTACATATTACTGAAGTGCCTGAAAAAAGCTCATAAAAGCAATAAATCCGCGATTTTGCAATCGACGTGGCTGTTTGGTAGTATCCCGCGGATAAGAAACGGGTTAATAAAAATTACAGCACCTTAAAGGCATAGTAGGGATGGCACCTATTTTAGTTTTGTGAGCCCAAAAGTTTCGAGATCCCGAATATGTATTATTTAGATATTTTATACATTTTAACAAACAAACTGAAGACAGTACATCAATATTATTTTCATTACCAACAAGATGCTTAAATATATATAAAAAATATGTAAGTAGAGTTTAAATATATCCTATAACTTTTTCTTTACATATTTTTATATTAGTACAAGACCGGGAATAACCAAACATCTTCTTATGGTTTCTCCTAGCTGCTTTGGAAGTTAATGCAAATCAACAAGTGAAAAAGTTAGCGATTTTATAAAATTTCTCTCCATTTTTATACCCTGCTTTTATGATTATATATAAAACCAAAAGCTCAAAAAACTGCCTTAATCCAACTTAATGTCATATTATTCGTAAAAAACTAGCTATTTTAAACATTCGGGATTTTTTAACTGCTTTTCGAGATTTCGGGACTAATAAAAAACAATCCCGGGATTGACTTCAAATGTCAAAGAAAAAATATATAAGGTTTGTTTATTGGGCTGCTCTAGCTTACGCCAGATTGAGATATTTCACAAAATTGTGTTTAACGAACACTTTTCTTGCTCTAGGTTGCTCTATCTTTTGTTTCATGAGTACGCTCAAAACAAAACTAGAGTAATCCAGATCACAAATTTCTGCTCTAGCTTTTTTTATGGAGTAAGTTAGAGCAGAAAAGCAATTGTCAGTCAGGAAAAAATAAATTTTTGAAAACTTCAAAAAAATTAGCTTGCAAGAAAATCAATGTTTTTGTATACGTGAATTTGCATTAATTTTGAAGATTTAAACAAAAAAACCAAATAAAGAGAAACTATCGAAATTCATGTGTTTCATGGCATTTCTGCTCTGAGTTGCTCTAAGTTGCTCTATTTCTATTTTGACAGCTGCCCTGTTCTGCTCTGCTCTAACCTGCTCTGAACTTTTTTTGGTCAGTAAACAAACCTATAATGACAACATTTCATGATACAATAAGCGCACCAGTAGGAAATTGTAACAGTGAGGTACGTTTCTGACATCTTACATAAGTATTAGGACTTATCACAATATATCTACGTTGCGGTGTTGCATCTACAGCTTAAGTGTTTATTATTAAGGAAATTCACAAGGTCTTTTATAGTTTTATGTACAATTTCAACAACACAACACTTGAGAGCACTACATGAGTTGAATGTTGTGTCTGAATACATTAAATTAAATTTTCATACAAATTTGTCAGAAAATATTGAATTTTTGTGTTCGTGGCTCTTTTACTTTTGAAACTAGAGAAAACGAAAAAACAAGGAAAAGCAAAATAGCACACCTGCGCATTGGGTTGCTTAATTTTATTGTGCTATTCAAATTTTATATTAGAAATGATAACAAACAAAATATGACAGTCTTAAATTTTGAATTGCCTAATTTTGATTTTTTCTAATTTTAATTAGTACATACACAGAAAAGTTTTAATGGCTTTTGACATGTGATTAGTGTTGTAAACCAAATGCTGGAAAAGAACTAAACAATCATACAGTGCTTGTCAGCTGAAGCATCATCGCGAATAACGTTCTAAGTGTAATATTTTTCAAAACCAGTTTCATTGCATAAAACATTTTGTATTGCTCTCCAGATAACGAATTTTCTAAAATTTGACACCAAAACTGTAAAAATGCATTTAAAAATAGTAGGGTAATTTAAAGTGACATACATTATTTTGCATTGAAGCGTCGAAAGTGATTCGTAACGGCACTGGAAGATCATGAAAAAGGTGTAAAACTCATAATATGAAAAAGTTAAGGGAGACAGATGAGAAAAATAGATTTAAAATATATGACTTTAGCGTTTTTTGCTCTCCTGACAAATTCTGATTTTGTAACTTAGAACGTTATTCGCTTCGATGCTTCAAAACCCTCTTCCTATCCTGCTCTGTCACCTAAATGTTTAGCAACATCGGAATATGTTACAATTTTTCCAAACGATGGACTTTTCCTTGATATGCCATTTTTGCTTTTACGAACGTGTTTTTCGCTTTGTTTATATTTTTGTATGATAATTACTATGTATATACATGAAATATTCATGACTTAGGATGAGCTTTTAGGTAAAGAATAATACATTTTTATTTTTTTTTTAAGATCAGAGGCAAAGATGCAACGACATGTTAATTATAATATATTTCCCGCTAGGCATGGTTCTGCATTGAGGTCTTGTCAATTATAAAAAATTTTTACTTTTCATATTTCAAATTTTTGTTTTGTTTATAAACCGAAAAAAACATGGCCGCTCTTCACAGTGTAGCAATTTCGACAAATCCAAATTTTTTATTTTCTCATTTATCTCAGAATCGGTGGGATTTTTTGAAATATTTAGCAGCTAAGTAAAATGTATGACATACATATATGGTCCTCGCTTTCGAATTTGCCTTACCGACATTTCGAGTTTTAATTGTCCTGAAAAAAAAAAAAGAAGTTACCTCACGTCCATAGTTTGACTTGAAACATCTATGTGTTGAATTTTGCGCATTTACTTCAGTCAGATGGGATTACTGACATATCTGTGGTTACGTTATATTATAATATTTGCGGACTGATAAAACCTCCCCAAATATGTAATTTAATCACATACAAAAATAATGTACATATTTCACCTTCGAGTTGAATTGTATGAGTCTATAGTTAGCCTATGTAAATCTTAATAGCTGCTTTCTGTAGATCATTCGTAGCATCATCAAATTCCAAACATCGTGGAATACTCATAATAATAATAATAATAATACAAATACCTTCTAAGAGGATAAGGTCCAGCCTGTCTTCCAATTTGTGGTTTAAGTTTTAGTACACATTGGCGAGACCTACAATTTCTTTGGCCCAACTTTACACAGTATCTGGCAAGGCATTTTCATTTTGGCTGAAAACCCCCAGGAGCGTTGCCGAACACTGCCGAAGGTGGCCTCGTTTTGAAAAACTTATTCAAAGAATTTTTGGTGTGACCTGTTTCGGTACTTGCAGTAGGTACTTTCAATATGGCAAGTCAGCGCACAGTCATCATACCGCGGCGGTAGACAGTAATTTTAATTTCTATGTCTTAAAATATTCCAGAGGGAAATAATATTAAAAGTGAAAATTAAATTAAATCAAATGTTTCAATAAATTTATTCCTACGTTTATATTATGACAAGATAAAATAAATACATTAAACAAGAACCTCGCAGCCTTAGGCTATATTCTTTACGAGTCCATCAACTCCGGGTCTGTAGATAAAACACGGAATTTTGTTTGCATTTTTATCTAAATTTTAACACTGTGCGCTGCATTTTGACGTCTACCGCTTCGAATTTTCAAACGCGTTTTTCCCCACTTTCCCTGTAATAAAACGATGGAACTGCACTTCATGTTGTTCCTTTTTTATGTGACGATTATTTTCTACTTACCTTCTTGAAAAATTTGCCATAATCTTCGAGAAATCAGCTAAAAACAGCAATATTTTATGTATGTATGTAAATATATGAAAACATTGAGTAAGAGTTGCCGTAGCTAAAGAAAACGGAACCAAATTTTCGGGCTTATAGTTTCAAAACAATTTTCCGAAGACAATATCATAGCCGAAATAAGTTTTGAACAAATATATAAATATAACTTTCAGTTTCTGAATGGTTCCAATAAAATTTTGGCCTATTTACATTAAAATCAACCGACTTGAAACATAATCCATCACATATAAAATTTTAGAGTTAGGGCCAAATTTTACAATGATACATGACAGTCTCGTGTTTTATTACTATTTTGACAGCTTCAAATCAATTCCAGGCATGTTAAAGACTGAAAGTACGCAAATATCACCTCTGAAAGTTAAATTTCGAGAGTACTGAATTGAAAAATTGAATTGATTCAGCAAAGTTGGCATTCAATTGAGAGAGTTATTGAATGAGAGTTATTTCGATGCAATTCAGTTCAAACTGAATTACTTTCTCGCATTCTTTAATTCTTTGAATGGAAAATATGAATTCAACATGTCAATTCGTATCTACATGGAATTTCAAATTAAATTCAACGAAAAATATTTGAAAAAATGAATAAATCCTGAATTGTAACTGTTTTGATTCATTCAATTAACAGCTCTGGGTGAAATACTGTATACAAAGCTTGTCGTTCATATTTCTTAGGTAGGTACTGTATGTATGCATGAACTATTTATACATATTTATGTACAAATGTACATACATATGTATATTTATACAGACATACCAGTGGCGGATCCAGGATGGGGGGTTCAATTTTTTTTAATTTCGTGGAAATTTTTTATTCACAGTTTCTCACAGCTGACGTTTTATGCTTTTTTTTAAACAATGTATACCAACATTTGCTGGTATAGGCAATGTCAAATTCAAGGTATCACGTATGTACCTACATCCAGTGTTGCCGCTGAAAAATTTCAAAAAAGGTTCCAAAAAAGGGTCCCAGCAGAAAAGAAAGGAACACATTTACACCAGCCTTTTCCAATTTTTTTTTATGTTGAATGACTGAGTTTTGTACTATTGCAAGAAACACATACAAAATAAAAACATTTTTAAATGGTTGTAGTTAGTTTAATAGTAATGATAATCACATAATGTAAAAAGCTTTTTAAACTTAAAAACCTCCACTTTAAGGATTTGTTTTTGCAAAAGGTTTCAAAAATTATAAGAAAACTCTCTTTTAAAAGAATTCCATTTTTTACCGTAAAAAAATTATGGGAAAGGGCGAAAAAGTGCCCCTAAGGGACGGCCAAAATTGCCTAGGCGGTTAAATGCTATTTTAAGTAGGTAAGGGATAAGTTGCAGGCTTATTTTCTCATCATTTACTAACTTTGAAGGGGTAAGACCCAAAAAAACTAAAACTTTTTATTGAATCACCCTAATCCATACATACATACATATGACGGAGTTGTCACATGATACAGCGTTGCCAGTAGTAAGACTTCAGTTAGACAAGACATTTAGAAATCGGCAAGAGTTCCCGACATAAACGACAAAAAAAAGGGTCCCGAATTTTAAAAAAAGGGTCAAAAATGGTACTTTTTTGAAACAGTAGGGTCCGGGGTTCTGGCTCTAAAAAAGGGTCAGATTGACCCTTTAGGGTCCCCAACGGCAATACTGCCTACATCGTCTGAAAAGTCAATTATATAAAACTTTATTTTGGCTTTACCACGAACTTTGACTTTGACAGAAAAGTTCAGTATACGTATTTAAATGAAGCATGGCAAATAGAAGTTCTCAAAGTTGAAGCAAGGTTAAAATTTGGCAAACTTCAAATTTTGCTTGCTTTGCTTGCTTTGACAATCAGATGTTTATCACTTTGCTTTAATTTAAGAATAAAAAGTTGGAGGAAATAATAATTAATTCATTTTTTCTCTATTAAATTAATAAACTAACCAAAATACCTTGAATGCAAAGAAATAAATAACGAAAACAAATGTATAAAAGAGAAGCGTCAAAGCGTTCATTGTAGCATACCTTTGAAGTTGAGCGCAAAGTGTTGAGGTTGCAAATGTCAGGCGAGATTAACAAAGCTTAATGTATTTAACCCTTTATCGTTTAAAGTTCAACTTTTAATTAGATTATTTGCTAATTTAGTGATTTATGAACTCGCTTTTCTCATATTGCTGTATCCTTACCCTTTAAGGATTTCGTAATTAGGGAATCTGTATTTTTTCCTAAGAATCAAAGTTTTTAGCGCTTACCGAAAAATTTCAGCAAAATGTGGATATGTGGTTACTAATTTTAGGGATAATTGAAATATGGGCTAAATAACATTTTTTTTAATTATCTTTCAAGGAGATGGAAGTAATGTCCTTTAAAATTATTATCTTCAACATTCTCAAAACTCTACGTGTTTTAAAAATTTGTATTGTAATAAAAGTTCTAAAAATTTGTAAATAAATATTTACGGATGCCAGAAGACACCTCAGAAATTGATTTTACAATATGGGTATCAAGTGAAAGGTCTTCATGCAGGCCTGAAAGTAGTGTGAGTTTTTTCCGAGATATCGACCAAACAAATTAATACAATTTACCTGTTCTTTCCGACGACGTGTAGGACCTATAAAAAGTGTACTATAATTGCATAGTTTCAAGATATACCCAATTACTTTTGCTAGAAAATATATTTTTACGCAATCTATTAAAGCACTTTTGAAATTCCAATGTCCTTTTCTTGTGAATACGTTTTTTCAATATCCTTGCATAAAATCCTGTTATCCTTTTAAAAATTCAAAGGTGGAGATTTGTTACACAGTCTTTTAAATATGAGCGAAATATTAAAATTATGTAGTTTTCAAAGCCTAAATGGACTTTTTTGCGAACTTAGTAAGCTGCTAGAAAAAAATTTAGCTAAAAATCGGCACGGGTCGCCGTTATCCTAGATCAATAAAACTTTGCACACATGTTATTTAGGTTAAACGCACCGATATAGTGGGCATGCATATCAAATATCGAACCATCATTTTTTTCAATACATTTTTGCACCAGTCTATAGCTAGCACAACGCAATAATTACATTCGAAATTAGAGAAACTGTGGGGTTATTTAATGGCCATTTTAAGTACATTAACCAAGTTAAACTTATATCTTTCAAGGAGTGTGATGCGTATATTGAGAGGCTCAACAGTATAAATTTGTAAAACATACCAATGCACTCAATGCGTTTTGAACCCAACAAACACTCAAACATTTGAGAAAACATCTATTCTCAATTTTTCTCAAATGTTGTTCATATAACAGGATCATTTGTTAACTTTATTAATTAAAAAAATATTAAATAAAATTTAACTGAATTAATGGAAACTCGCTTTTTATTAAAATGGGTATTTTTTTTTGCATAATTGGCATCTCTGAATAAATATTTCAATAAGAGCATGTGGATTCCATTTCGATCCACTCCGCTCAGTTTGAGAAACGTTTGAAAATTCTGCCGTTCTCAATATGAAAATCAGGGCAAAATCCCATATTAAAAATAAACCGTTTTGTTTGAGAACGCTATCAACGTTTATTTCACCTCAGAAGATGATTAGTTCTCAAATGCATCTCAAATTGAGATAAGCCAAAAATGTTTGTTGGGAAGTGAAACTTCCATGTCTGGTACCTACTGGTATACACACACATCCATACATAAATATCCCTGCGGGAAATAAAATAGTCAGCTTTCGGACGACTGTTGTATGAAACTGTTAGGTATAAAGCAAAGATGACTTGATGCAAAACTCTCTCCCGCGCCACCTATCGGGGGTACTGATTATGTGTTGCTACTTGGCAGCACTGCATAATCGAGGAACATCTGCCAGCAGAAGCAGCGAAAAATCTGGTTACCAGACAAAATATATTGGCAGAAAACAGTGGGTGTTTTTGCTGTTATTTGGGATTTCAGTTAAAAAGGCGCTAAGAACGCAATAAATAAGAGTACAAAATGCCAATCACAGGGATATGTGTCGTAGGATTTGCTGATGACCAACGTTTACTATAATTTCCCTATTAACGCGAATAATAACTCGTTCTGAAATTGAGCAGGTATTACGATGGTAAATTGGTTATTTACTTCGAATAGTAAGATTAATTAAGAAAAAACACTAAACTAGTACTTTGTAAGAAAAATATACATAAAATAAACCTTTTCTTGGCACATTTACATGACTTAGTGTGAAAAAGGCACAAGAACCAATGTTTAAATCAAAATGCCCAAATTTTATGTTCGCAGTACTGGCACCATTGGACACTGTTATAAAAAATGACACATTTAGAGCGCTCTCAGAGAGCGCTAAGCTTCGGATCAAGTCATCTTTGGTATAAAGTTTTAACAAATATAATAATTGGTTTCCATACTTTGTATCAAAATCGTTTCACATTTAATTTGTTGGCTTTGAACTATTTTGGTTCAACCTTTTTTGAATTTCTCTGACATAGCGACTGCGCTTGCTATAGCAACGATAACCATTAGCTGGTGTAGTTAGCTTAAAGTGAGGTATATTTCAGAATCCCATTGTTGTTGATTTATGAATTTTTAATTTTCTGCATATGAACATTTCGCACCCTAAATCAAAAACCGTCACAACTCAATATTATTTTTTGGTCGCTTTCTTAACATAGATCGCTTAATAAAAATAAGTACAACCCGTAAATTATTTTTTTTTACTTTTTGACTATTATCGTTACTCTTTAAGAAGGGCGGTCATGCCTAGTTTTAAAAAACTACGTTGTTTTTTTTTTGCGATCTAGGACCGTTCAACTTCAAGTTTCTCGGATTTTGAGTTGTGACTCTTTTTGATTTAGTGTGCGATATGTACCTACATATACAACTACGCCATTTCAATTATTTTCTTGCCCTGTCTTGATAGGTATTTAGGTAGCTATGTATGTATGTATATCGTATTGTATTCTTTTGCATTTTTTTCCTGCAATACATAGAAATACAACAACTTATTTTTCGTCACTCTCGACAAGTGTTTACCTTGCTCTTTTAATTTTATTTTCATATTAAATTAAATATATTTTTAATTATAAACTTCGCCTTCATAGTATCGATTCGATGGCATGTATACATACTCTAATATACTGTGTACAGGGTATATACATACATACATATGTACATATGTGTATGCACTCGTACAAATTTTCGCAATGACCCAAGAAACAATTTTTTTCTTTAAATTACGAAACATTTTTATAGCGTAATTTATACAAATACATATTGGTTGTGATTCGATATTAACTTTTACAACTTAATGTAATTAAGGCCTGTTGTGTTGCAAATAATTCAGTTTTTTTCTTTAAGTTATAAGGTTTTATCAAAGTTTCACTCTATATATAAATTATCTTTTATTTTTGTACATACATATTTACCTACATATGTACATCTGGGTAGTGAATGCATACATACCTACATATGTATGTTTGGATATATACCCATACACAATTATGTATGTACGTATTTAAGATTTCTTTTTGAAGGTAAAAATCATTCTATATACTACTTTTTTCTACCTCTGCCTCTTATTTCTCTCGCTCCTGCTCCCCTACGCTATCCACCAACACAATGTACATACGAACAAAACAACAAGAGTAAAATGTTTTATGTAATTTATTTAACCGTTGATAAGTCACTTTTATTATTACGTGTTGTTACCGCACCGAGTTTAAAATAGAGACTGAAAACAGAATCGTGTTCCTGTTCGTTACCTATCCAACACAGGCTATTTGAACCAAAGATGACTTGATCCGAAACTTAGCGCTCTCTGAGAGCGCTCCAAATGTGTTATTTTTAATAACAGTGTCCAATGGTGCCAGTACTGCGAAGATAAAATTTGGGCATTTTGTTTTAAACTTTGGTTCTTTTGCCTTTTTCACACCAAGTCATGTAAATGTGACAAGAAAAGGTTTACTTAAGGATATTTTTCTTACAAAGTACTATTTTATAGTTTTTGTCTTAATTAATCTTACTATTCGAAGTAAATAACCAATTTACCATCGTAATACCTGTTCCATTTCAGAACGAGTTATTATTCGCGCTAATAGGGAAATTAAAGTAAACGTTGCTCACCAGCAAATCCTACGATTCCATGTGATTGGCATTTTAATAAAATGATTTTATACTCTTATTTATTGCGTTCTTAGCGCCTTTTTAACTGAAATCCCAAATCACAGCAAAAACACCCACTGTTTTCTGCCAATATATTTTGTCTGGTAACCAGATTTTTCGCTGCTTCTGCTGGCAGATGTTCCTCGATTATGCAGTGCTGCCAAGTAGCAGCACATAATCAGTACCCCTTTTATGTAAACAATGAAAAAGAGAAAAAGAGCTTCGGATCAAGTCATATTTGGTTTGAACATGTTGAAATTGGCGTTGCCGTTTCGATGATTTTTTTTCAATTGGCTATATTTAAATTCATTGGGTCGTAGTCATATCGTTACCTTAATTCACAAAGGCCCAAACTGACATAAAAGAATTTTACAGAAGCAAAAGAAGCATTGAACGCGTGCATACCTATAGAGCTTTGTAAATTTGAATGTTTATGTTATTACTGCTAGTAACTCCTTAAAATTTGTCAAAAATGTGTCAGTTAGGGCCTTTGTGAATTAAGGTAACGATATACTGCGTATATACGCAAGCGGTCGCTACTCAAGATACATGTATAAACCAAACAAAGCGCGTTGGCTTGTCGTTTTCAAATCGTTTCTTATTATCTCCAGACACTTTGAAGGACCGTATAAACACAAGTTTTGTTCAAAGCGTTTTAAAAATTCGCTGTTCCTTCATTTCACATTCACTGTTACGAACTGTCAGTTCAAGACGATTTCTTTGCTATCGATTTTTTTTTTTTTTGACTATTTAAGTTACTCTCGTGCCGTAGGGTTAGAGAGGACTCATATACAAGATATGAGATAATTTTTTGGCCCAATCAAAAGATTAAAGCGCCATCACTAATTCTGCACAAAATGTGCTTAGATTTAATTATGCACAATGCGTGCTTTTATTCTACTTATGTTTCTCGTTCCGTTCCGTTTCACGTTCCGTTATGTTTGTGTATGCCGATTACGGTATTTTGATTCCGTTGTTTTTTGTTCAAGTATATATATATTTTTTTCTTTTAATTCTTTCTTTCGTTGTTAGTGCAAATTCTGTCCCTAAGACCAGCTTAGGGAAGTTTTGCATCTCCCAACTTCTCCGATTTGTGAAGAGGAAGTGGATACGCCGTCCTTGAGTCCAGTTTATTAGCACGACCACGTCATCTACGGCATAAATTGTGGCCTTGCTACAAGGCGACCACTCGCACTTCACAAATCGCACTGTTGCTATCGATTTAGGTGGGTGAGGTGTCATAAAATACATTTTATTACTAATAGGGAGTTTTAATTTTAAATGAAAAAAAAACAAAAAACATTTTAACATTTTCAAATAGCGGTTGTTGTTGTTGTCGTTGTAACGAGGTGTAGCCCTGCCCAAATGTCAGACAGGGTCACCCCGCGTGTATTGCTCTTTGTCGGGTCGATATAAAAAAAACGACCCGGGTAGTTTCGGCACGATGGGTACAGCACAAGTACTGGTACCGTTCTCGTAGAACCGGCAATACGAGAAACTAGCCGTGTAGGCCATGTAGGTAATTTAGCGTTACCCAGGGTGCACCAACGGGGAGGCGACCTACTCTTAAAATAGCAGTGTGTGGTTATGGTTGTGTGGATGACAGTGGTAACTCCAAACATGAGTTGTAATGTGGAATTTTGGGAAAATCCGTTGAGTAGTTTTTGAGCCCGTTCGTTACACAAAAGCCCCCTAAAATGCCATATATGTATATATGAAGCTTGATTGAAATTTAAAGCTGCATACTGCAAAAAGTTCTGAAAATTTTTAAATAATGCTTTACAACTTTGATGAAAATGCGTCCAATTTTCGAGAAATTTTGCATACTTTTTCAAAACATAATATATAGTTTCATGAAATCGCAAAATCAAATCGGCGGCCGCCGTGGTGTAGCGGTTAAGTGTTCGGCCTTCTACACCAAGTCGTGGCGGTTCGATGCCTCGCAAAAGTAACATCAAAAATTATTTAGTTTTCCTGGTTTTTAAGAATTTTTTTCGTCGATCGTCTACTTCTAGCTTGCACATTAGTACCGTGAAATTGACCAGCCTACAAAATTACGTACTCAGAAATTCGCTAGAAACTCTGCCAAAAAAAAGTTTAAAATTTTGATTGTAGTGTGAGCCACTGTACATAAAAAAAATTCTGACATGTACATGAAAATCGCCGATACACGTGTATTTTTATTTTTGGTCCCGTTTCCGAAAAAGTCTATTAGGTTCATAGGACAAAATGTGTGTAGAGCAGTGTAAGGGTTCGAAATTACGCAACCCTGAACCAACTGACCAACAATTTTATTTCAATCAGCTTGACTTTCTATCCCCCGAAGTCTGTACTTTTATAGTACATTTACACTACACCAAATTTGGTGAGTTTGAATGAGCCATTTCGAACCTGTTTACACTGGCAAATTTGCATTTGGCTTCAGCTTCCCTGCAAGAATCTTCTACCAGAACACAAAGCCACCGAAAGCAAATGCAACACCGTGATGTTTTCAACACCTGTAGAGTAATAATAAATGAAGAGTCAAGAAGGCTTCTGTCTTTTCTTGGTAGAATTAATCCCTTTTCTTTAAAAAAAAAAAACTAGTTGAAATTGTTATTTACAGCTGTTCATAATGCAAATGTTATCACACCATAATTACCTTCAAGGTTCTTGCTGGGCAATTAAATAAATGTGGAACACGCACAGGGTTGCTATTTTGAGGAGCTGTGGATTGTTTTGTTCGGCAAATGACGTCAAATGTGATGGAATTCCAAATTTGGTGCAGTGTAAATGTACCCTGGGTCAAAAACTCAACGCGTGTATTTTGGTTAAGTTTGAGCTGAACGCCTTTCTCTTGCCAAACTATACCAATGGTGACGTTACAGCTGCCAGTTTAACAGTAGACAGTACCAGCCTGACGATGGCGTCGGTCTATATGCCCTACGACGCCGAAGAACCTCCTCCACAGAGGGAGGTAAAAGATCTGGTGGCAAATTTTTCCATGGGTCATCTTATTATCGGAACTGACGCTAATGCTCATCACCTCCAGTGGGGAAGCTCCGATATCAATGCTAGAGGAGAGTCGTTGTTTGACTATTTGTTAACAACTAACCTGGTAGTTTGCAACCTGCGTTTATTACTAAAACCCGTAGTGAGGTCATAGATCTCACCATTTGCAGCGAAGGCGCTTATGAGTGGGTCACAAAATGGCGCATTCTCGATGAACATTCATTCTCCGACCACCTGTACGTAGAATTAGTTCTAGACTTTTCTGTTGAGCAGCCGGTTATGAAACGCAACCCACGTAACACTAACTGGCAGCTACACAATAAAATACTATCTAGGGACCTACCAGCACTGCCCCACAAGTCCCCTCATCAGTAGGGGAGTTGGAGGATCTGGTACCTTTACAACGGCGCTCTCAGATGCCCTAGAACAGGCTTGCCCAGTGCCAAAACCACGCGGTAAACATAGGCCGCATTGGTGGTCCTACGACCTGGACTCGCTCCGCAAATCATGTAGGACACAATTTAATAAGGCAAAGAGCCTTGGACCGGAGACTCAATGGCTCGAATATAAAGTTAAACTTAGGGCCTACAAAAAAGCTCTGAGGCAAAGAGAGTATCGTGTAGAAATTTCTGCACTGGGGTCGAAAATGTCGACGATACAGCGAGACTTAGACGAGTGCTCTCAAAAACTCAAACAGCCACAAGCTATTTGCGCAAACCTGACGGATCCTGAACCAGGACGGAGTGGAAACCTTAGAGCTGCTCTTGAATACGCACTTCCCAGGGAACCTGCATGAGGAACCCTTAGCACCTACAAGAAACCTGATTGTATACATACCCATCACGGAGGAAAAGGTTAGGTGGGCGGTTAAAAGCTTCGAACCGTTCAAGGCTGCCGAGCCAGACGGGATTATTCCCGCGCAACTCATAACCACGCTGGAGACATCAGCCAAATGGCTGGTATTTCTCTATACAGACTGCCTGGCTCTTAGCTACATTCCGTGCTCCTGGAGAAGTGCCACGGTAGTGTTTATTCCTAAGGCGGGGAAGGCGTCTCATTACGAGCCCAAGGCGTCTCATTACGAGCCCAAGGCCGATCAGTCTCTCATCCTTTGTGCTCAAAACCTTCCGAGAGGATAATAAATGACTACCTCTCCTCTACTATTGATAGCAACCTTATCTCTAGCTATCCGAATGCATACACCAAAGAGAAATCTACAGAAACTGCGCTTCACAGCCTAGTTTCTGTTATTGAAAAATCGCTGTATGAAAAGGAGTACTGTCTTGTGGCCTTTTTAGATATTGAAGGAGCCTTCAACAACATAAGCCCTGATGCTATAAACACCGCTTTAACAAGTCTGGGCAGGTCTCTTATTGGACTTATTGATCAACTACTAAGGGGTAGACGAATAGTTTCATCGCTGGGCTCGGTTGACTTATCACGCTATGTCACAAGGGGAAGGCCTCAGGGTGGTGTTCTCTCCCCGCTTCTATGGAACCTCACTGTCAACTCGATGCTGCGAGACACAAGCTGGGGGGCGGGAAGGTAGTGGCATATGCAGACGACTTAGCTATAGTATATTGGGGCAAATTCCCACAAACCCTGTGCGACTTGATGCAAGTAGCACTGCGAGAGGTTTCCTCATGGTGCTCGCGCTGCGGACTGATTAGGTGGTCTCGCGTTCCTTGTTCACCATACGGTGCAGTATAGGGAATTTGATATCAACACTGACCAAAGAGACTTACCTTTAGAGTGTCAAGGTATAGTTATACAAGCTGGTGGCGTTGATCTCGAGCTAATCAATATATACATTCCTCCCGTCACCTGCTGCCCCAGAAGCTATCGTCCTGACCTTAGGGCGTTTCTTTGTGGCGATAACCGTATCATCATGGGCGATTTTAATGCCCATCATGATATGTGGCATTCACACCTTTCTGTGGACGGCAGAGGACGGGAATTAGCCGAGCAAATTGATAACTCCTCTTTCTGTACTGTGAACGGAGACTCCTCAACTAGGATGGCTGTTAACTGCAGTAGCTCCCCGGACCTAACTATTGTTAGCCCGGGGTTAATTAACAGCATCAACTGGCAACCTATGGTGGCCCTGTCATCCGACCACCTGCCTATCATCCTGTCTGTCGATCGTGCCACGGATTTTATCACGTCGGAGAAAAGAACATACGTGAATTTCAAAAAGGCCAATTGGGTCGGCTTTTTGGAATTCACGGAGAGCTCCTTTGGTGATCTTCCCATTCCCACTGACGTACACGTTGGCGAGCGTAACATACGTGAGGTCATTAAAAAGGCTACAGCCCGTTTTATACCAGCTGGTAGGATAAAAGATATTAGGCCTAACTTCCAGCTGAGGCCGCAGCCTTGGCCAACGAACGTGACCTCATACCCAATATCGAATCATCTGACCCACAGATCGGTGATCTCAACGAGGAAATCAGACGGCTGGTTAACGAACACAAACAAACCAAATGGGAGGAGCACCTCAGGTCTTGTAACCTCTCTACCGGTGTTGCGAAATTATGGTCCACCGTCAAGTCCTTGTCGAATCCTTCGGGTCCACCAAAAAATGTCGACATTACCTTTGGTGACAAGACAATAAATGACCCCAGGAAATGTGCACAGGCTTTTTGTCGACAATATCTCCCACACCCTGCGCAAGACAGGGCTAGACGTGGAATCTTCAGGCGTGCGCATAAACACAAAAACTATGCCCCGTTCCCATCACCGCTACAGAGGTTGAAGAGGCCATCCGGAAGGCCAAAAACTCCAAAGCCATCGGCCCTGATGGCATAGCCATGGTGCATCTAAAACATATCGGCCTAGCGGGAGTCAAATATTTAACTGCCGTCTTCAATTTGTCTCTGATCACAGCTGTCATACCCGACAAATGGAAGCAGGCAACTGTGATCCCACTACTAAAGCCTGGCAAGCCAGCTAACGTTGGGGAGTCATATCGCCCGATATCACTCCTCTCGCCAGTAGTAAAGACACTTGAGGCGGTCCTACTCCCGCTCTACACATCACACTTGATGTTAGCCGAGCACCAACATGGCTTCAGGAAAGGTAGGAGCACAACATCTGCTTTAAATGTCATAAACACTCAGATAACTGACGGTCTAAATCAAAACAGGCCTAATGACAGGACGGTTCTAGTTGCACTTGATTTGAGCCAAGCTTTTGACACAGTAAATCATGGGCAACTTGTAGCTGATTTGGAAGACTCGTCACTCCCTCCCTGTCTAAAGCGTTGGACCGCCAATTATCTCAGTGGTCGTCGGTCGTCTGTTGTATTCAGAAACAAAAAATCTAAAGCCAGGAAGATAAAACAAGGGGTACCACAGGGTGGTGTCCTCTCCCCGTTATTGTTTAACTTCTATATTTCGAAGCTTCCTCCTCTACCAGAAGAAGTTACGATTGTTTCTTACGCAGACGATTGCACGATATTGGCAACTGGTACTTCCGTTGATGAGCTGTGCTCCAAAATAAATGGTTATCTCCCTCTCTAGTCGAGTTTTTCACTGCCCGAACCTTGACATTGTCGCCAACAAAGTCTTCGGCGACCTTATTCACGACGTGGACGGCGCAGGTTGGCATGGAATTAGAAATTTATGTAGGTGATCATAAAATACCTACTGTCGCTCACCCAAAAATTTTAGGAGTGACTTTTGACACCATGCACACTTTCGCTGCCCATTCAGCTGCAATTGTCTCAAAATTACAGAGCCGCAACAAAATCCTCAAGTCACTAGCCGGCAGTACTTGTGGTAAAGACAAAGAAACGTTGTTGGTAACGTACAAGGCAATTGGTCGGCCGATCCTGAACTATGCGTCGCCGATATGGTCGCCGGGGCTTGCAGACGTTCACTGGAGTCAGCTTCAGGTCTGTCAAAACACCGCGATCAGAACCGCTACGGGGTGCGTCCTTATGTCACCTATATCTCATATACATAATGAGGTGGAAATGCTTCCAGTTAGGGAGCATAATGAAATGCTAAACAAGCAGTACCTACTGAATTGCTGTAAACCACAGCATCCCGGTAGACAACTGCTTGAACTCATTCCGCCTCCTAGGACCATAAGGTCGCATCTACGTAAACATTTTGATGAGGTCCGTCACTATATAACAACGCCGTTTGATCTACAGGTGCACAAACAGGCTTTGGGGCATATCCATACAACGTCTGTTGGCCATTACTCTGCGCTCTGTCCGCTAAACAATGTCTTACATGCCGCAACACCTGGCATTTCTGAAGAGGAGCGTCATCTTCCTCGAGAGACAAGGGTCACTCTGGCTCATTTACGCTCTGGATATTGTAGTAGGTTAAACTCCTACATATCTAGACTGAACCCTGATGTCCGGCATGCGGCTCGTCCCCCCACAATACCAATCACTTATTTTCTTGCTCATTTGAGCCCACTCTTCTAACACCCATCTCTCTTTGGTCCAACCCTATTGAAACTGCTAGTTTCCTTGGACTCCCGTTAGAAGATATTGATGACAATTAGGTTAAGGAAAAACCGGCGTTGGGCAGGACTACACCTCGTTACAACAACAACAACAACAACAACAACAACGTGCGCCTGAACTTGGCTGACAAAGCCAAGTTCTTGGGCACAGTTCTGGATAGGAAACTAACCTGGAAGCAGAATGTTATTCAGCGCCAGAAGAAAGCGTGTATTGCACTCTACGAAACCTGGCCGAAATGGGACCATAAAAGATCAAGACAAATTTATGGCCTAAGGAGAAGAGAAATCTCCATACTAATAGGCGTATTAACTGGGCACTGCCTTATTGGTAGGCACGCAGAAAGACTAGGTGTGCCCTACCGACGATGCTGTAGGAGTTGTAAGGATGATGAGGAGGAGGAAACGGTGGAACACCTCATCTGCAACTGCCCGGCTTTAAGTGGCGCGAGAATGCGCTTTTTGGGAGTTCCCTTCCTGGTTAGCCTACGCCAGGTCACGGAGCTGGACATAAAGGACCTGATGGCCTTCATCAAGTCATCTAAATGGTTCGAGGAGGAGTAACGGTGTCGGTTTAGGAACGTCAGTCCCGGGATTCTGATATGTGGAGAATCCTGATAATACCGGGATTTTCCATATGGCGGGGTCCCGGAACTGACTTTCCTAGTGTTGGTGGTATCACAACGGGCCTTTTAATACTGGCCTAGGTGTGCCTATGCGGCAGCCACTTGAACCTAAATGTACCATAAGAGATAGGATTTAAATTTCCCAAAAAAAAAGTATTGGTTTTGATAAATAGTGGCAACGCTTGCCTCCACTTAACTCATGTTTTTATTGTTCGCCCATACTCATTCGGCTATTTGAAAGTACTAAACTCTTTAACTATGTACCTGTGGTCTCAAATGTGCTCATAATCATAACCCTACTAGAAAAAAAAAACTATTGGCGGCGATATACCAACAGGTTATCATAACCTCTAACGAGATTTTTAGCCGAGCTTCTCTTTCCAACTTGTGGTGTGTTGCTTTTTGAGTTTTCCTACAAGTTGGCGGGACCTACAGTTTTTTGCCGACTCCGAACGGCACTTGCAAAGCAAATGAATTTTTGGCTGAGAAGCTTCTCATGGCAGAAATGCACCCGGAGAGTTTGCCAAAGTACTGCCGAGGGGCGACCCCGTTTAGAAAAATTCTTTTCCTAAATAATTTTTGATGTTACTTTTGCCGGGCATCGATCCGCCACGACTTGGTGTAGAAGGCCGAACACTTAACCGCTACACCACGGCGGCCGCCCTACTAGACAGATGCCAATTATTTGACCGGTTATGTAACCGACTTGCCTAACGTGACTTTTGGGTAGTTTGGGGGTACAACTAGAATTTTCTGGCTGAAGTCATACTAGTCAGAAAATATCCATTTCATACTAGTATACAACTAGAATTTTCTGGCTGAAGTCATACTAGTCAGGAAATATCCATTTTATACTAGTATACAACTAGAATTTTCTGGCTGAAGTCATATTAGTCAGGAAAAATACAGTTCATACTAGTATACAGCTAACTTTTTCTGGCTGAAGTCATACTAGTCAGGAAATATCCATTTTATACTAGTATACAACTAGAATTTTCTGGCTGAAGTCATATTAGTCAGGAAAAATACGTTTCATACTAGTATACAGGTAACTTTTTCTGGCTGAAGTCATACTAGTCAGAAAATATCCATTCCATACTAGTTATACCCAGCGTACTAGTACTAGTACAAGGGTATATTAATTTTGTTCACATAACGGTTGTATGTAACGGCACAAAATAATCGAGATAGATATAGAGTTCCATATATGAAAGTTCTTAGGATTAAAAGAGGAGTTGATTAGGGCATGTCCGTCCGTCCGTGTACACGATAACTTCAGAAAAAATTTAGATAGTTGCATGAAATTCTGGCCAAGGTAGGTTGCTATTGAAAATGGGCGAAATCGGATGATAACCACGCCCCCATTTTCGATAAAAATTTCGAAAATCACACCGCCCACTTTTAAGGGAGGCGTTTTTGAAAATTTGACTGGTCGTAACTTCTAAACTGATTACGATAGAACGATGGAATTTTGCACAAATCATACTAGTATTGTTGGGAGTATACTTGACGAAATTAGATAAAATCGCCCTCCAACCACGCCCACTTTCGATATCGAAAATTTCGAAAATCACACAAATTGACTTATCTCGGCAGCTGAAATGCCTAAAATGATATAATTTTATAGGTTAATCCCCCTAGTCATTCCCTTATGATTTTTCCATAAATTTTTTATAGTGGGCGTGGCACCGCCCACTTTTAAGGGAGGCTTTTTTGAAAATTTGACTGGTCGTAACTCTTAAGCTAATTACGATAGAATGATGGAATTCGGCACAAATCATACAAGTATTGTTGGGAAATCACACAAATTGACATATCTCGGCAGCTGAATTGGCTAAAATGATATAATTTTATAGGTGAATCCTCCTGGTCATTCTCTTATGAATTTTCCATAAATTTTTTATAGTGGGCGTGGCACCGCCCACTTTTAAGGGAGGAATTTTTGAAAATTTGACTGGTCGTAACTTTTAAACTGATTAGGATAGAACGATGGAATTTGGCACAAATCATACTAGTATTGTTGGAAGTATACCTGATGAAACTGGAAAAAAGCGCTCTCCAACCACGCCCACTTTCGATATCGAAAATCACCTAAATTGAAATAATTCGGTAACGGAAATTAAGTAAATCCTCCTAGGGCCTAATGATTGTTATCCCGTTCTAAAAATTACCGCTGGGTATTAAATGTTCGGTTCACCCGAACTTAGACTTCCTTACTTGTATACAACTAAGTTTTTCTGGATGAAATCATACTAGTTAAAAAAACAAAATTCATTCGTTTCGTTTGCTTCTATTTTCTCTTATAATTCACAGATGCTTTTTCGTGAAATAGTAAATACAAATAGACGCTGCTTTCTTAAGAATAAACATAAGTCATGAAAATTCTAGTTGAAATCATACTAGTCCAGGTTCAATGCTTTTTGGACTAGTATGGGACTAGTATATTTCATACTAGTCATTTTTGGACTAGTATGGGGACTAGTCATTTTATGGAAATCATACTAGTCCAGGTTGAACTAGTATCATGTATATTATTTCTGTAAGGTCTCTTTGTGTTTGCTCCTAATTTTCTGCTCTCATTTGAAACCAATATTAAAAAATAAGGTATCGTTTTAAAGGTCGGGGTTAGCTCTACATGCGAAACCATATATTAATTAGCGGATTGCTTTTGTTTGAGCGTATTTTATAAAAATTAATTTGTTTAAATAAACCATTGTGAGTTCACAAAAACATTCATCAGACTTCAGAGCGGTGTTGCCGGAATCTGGGATATCGCCCTTTTTCGGGGATTTTCCGTCTGCCAATGTAATTTCGAAATGGTTTGGTATTTGTTTCCTTTAGGGGTTATTTGCAATCAAAGTTGCAAGTTTTCAAGTGGTTGTTGTAATCACATTAGGCCGTCCCTAAAAATGTCCAAAAAAGTGTTCTGCGCAGAAATGCTGAGGATGGCGTAGCCTGTGCTGGACCGGACGAGTGTTATTTTTTATAAGCAACTCGGAAAGGTGTTCTGCACACAAATACCATGGATCCCGATCCGAATTGGGATCGGACCTGGGTCCTTCTTCGGGATTTTGATCATAATTTTTCACTGAAACAAAAAATTAAAAAAGCGCACCGGGATTCGTGATCCAGCGGCCAATACACGTTTTTTGAGCCCTCAACAAAAAAATGCTTTTTGGCTATAAAATCCCCAATTCATGATTTAAGCAACATCGTTTGTTTTTCCCCGCCGAGGAATAAACTCAGAGCAGCACTACAAAAATTTGAAGATAAATTTTTTTGAAGGTCTAATGATAACCTGTACGTTTATCGCGCCATGGTTCTTTTTAGGTGTTTTTCCATGCTAGAAAAAAAAATTGGCACTCTTGAAATTGTTTTGGTACAAAAAATAAATGTGAGTGGCAACACTGCGCTGGACTGGTATTGGTGCAAGTCTTTGATTTTGATTAAAAAAAGAAATGGTGAATGGACATTATTTTCAAATGTTCAAATGTAGATGGCGCGCGGGCGGGTAATTGCCAGTGGTGAAAGTCTTTGCTAACACCTGTTGCGAATATTTTTCTTATTCTTTCTGACAACAAGTGCAGTTGATTTTATTTGTTAATTGAAAATCTTTTATGGATGTTTCTTATTGAAGTTTGTATGACGTAAGTAAACGATTTCAAACCATTTGTTTTCTTTTTATTTCATACTATTCCTTTATGGACTAGTATGGGGACTAATCCTTTTATGGAAATCATACTAGTCCAGGTTGAACTAGTATGGGACTGGTATTTTGCAACTAGTATAATTCTAGTATATCATGACTAGTAGATGACTGGTATGTTTTGGTCGAAATCTGACAATTGACACGTAAAAAATACCAGTTGCTTATATGGAAAAACGACAAAACGCTGACTAGTTGGGCAGGGTGCACCAACTAGTTGTAAAGTAGTTTTCAACTAGTTGCTTTCGCTGCAGGGATATTACACGTATTGATATTTGTGTTTTCGAACAAGCCATTGTTGCTACACGGAGGGAAATCTATGGATCGAACATCCATAATTATTGATATCACATTAAATAAAAATTGATATTTCTGTCCCAGCAATGAATATGGATGTTTCATCAATGCTTTTTTGATAAATCACTATTGAAATGGTATCCATAAAAACTATTGATAAATTGTAAATAGTTTAAAAAAAACAAAATTTTATATAATTTGACATCTGGTTTCAGTGAGACTCGAACCATGCTCCTCTGGCACGTTAGCCCAGTATTCTACCATTCGGCTACGGCATATTATACAATTTTTAGAAAAATGTTCAATCATAAGAAATTCAAAAAATTTTGAATTTAAAAAAACCGCTCCAACAAGTTGTAATATTGTTAGAAAATCCATAGTAAAAATTGTTGAACTATTATGATTATGCGTCCCAGAAAAATTTACATTTCGTCCATATATATTAATACGCTGTCTCTACCATTATTACTATGTAGTAAATATGGAAATGGATATACCGACAATAGAAATTCATATCACGACCATAGATATTGACATGCCGTTCAAACATATTAGTATTCTATCCATAAATATAAAAAATAGTACATCATAGCGAAATGGTTGACATGTCATTATACTTTTTATTGGGAGCAAATAATATTTGATAACTCGCTCATTCTGAATGAATATTGCATCAAACTCGGCGCTATCAATAGTGACATTCATTTTTTTCGAGCTAAGAAAATATGAGTTAGGGCCTTTCTATATTAGGGTAATCGACGTGCCATATGTACGAAAACTAAAAGTTTTCAAATTTTTTACAAAAATTAACACTTTACAAATTGTAAGAAGACTTAGGCTACGCTCACACTGCATCCGATTTCAACCGTCCGTGCCCGGCCATGCACGGCTGTTAAAAACATACACATGCATTTGAATGGGAGTGCGCAATCACTACTCGATAAACGATAATGCATCGGACGTTGCCATCGATCACTGACGATAAATTCGGGCGTGTTCTATTTTATCTTCCGAACTTTGGTGAAATAGAAACAGCTTTGGCGTTCAGTGCAATTAATTTGTGATTATAGTTAATCAAAATATATAAGAATTGATTTTGGCGATATACCTATAGGTTGGCCAAGTAAATAATCATACTTTACTACAACGTTTAAGTAATAAAGTACATTAAACAAAAAAAAAACACCTGTGCATATTTTTTTTTTTGTGTCTGACACTTTTATTTTGTGTCTGACGAATAATAACACTTTTGGCTAGTACATTTTCTTCAGAGAAAAAATGAAAGTGTTACTTTTCGTCAGACACAAAATAAAAGTGTTAGTTTTCGTCAGACACAAATTGAAAGTGTTAGTTTTCGTCAGACACAAAAAAGTGTTAGTTTTCTTCAGACACAAAATTTTAGTGTTAGTTTTCATATGGCACGTCGATATGTACATTAGAGCACCCACAGAAATAAAGTGCTAATTTTTTTCGCTCCACACGAATTTTCTGAAAGAATTGGGATAAGAAATAAGATCTGTGAAAAAACGTCAAGGCTAAAAATGCACTAAAAACTTGTATATGTCTTTCTGGGGTAATATCTCGTAAACCAGTAATTTTAGGAGAAATAATTACATAACGACCCTTATTTAGATTGGAGTCGGGAGTATATTGCCCATAAAAATGTTGTACCTGAAAATGTCCTTTCAAGGACTTTTAATAAGTCGAAGTTAATTTATAATTTTTTTTTGTAATGGTCAAATAAAATACTTGCAAAATAATGGATTAGATAAGCTATGCACCGAATGGTGGGCTATTAACCACAGTTTTATTTTAACTTTGCATTTGAGTTTTATTAACATTAACTCTGCCGTCTATCTTCGAACCGTCAGTGTAAACAGAAATTCCGCAATTAGTAGCGGGACCAGTGTTGCCAGACGTAGGGTTTTATCCCTATTTGTAGGTCTTTTTGGCTAAAAAATGTGTGCGTAGGGTAAAAGGTCGGCTTTTACATATTTCACGAAATGTAGGGTTTTTTTACATGGAAAACATTCAAGGTGTAAAAATGCACCGTTTGTTGCCAACATGCGTCCTGTGAGTTTTGTACTATTGCACACACATACAAAATCCAGTAATTTTTAAATGGCTTTAATTATTTTAATACATAATTAAGATAATCGCACACGGTTTGACGTTTAAGAAGCTTCAACTTTAAGAATAAGTAAAGATTTTTTTGAAAAAAATTCTAAAATTATGACAAAATTCACTTTAAAAATGCCTTTTTCCCCATACAAAGGGGGAAAAAATAGGCACCCCTAAAGGGGCAATTACATAAAGCTTTGTTAACCTCGCCTGACATTTGCAACCTCAAAACTTTGCGCTCAACTTCAGAGGTATGCTACAATGAACGCTTTGACGTTTCTCTTTTATACATTTGTTTTCTCCAAATTTTAATTCTTAAATTAAAGCAAAGTCAACAACATCTGATTGTCAAAGCTAGCAAAGCAAGCAAAATTTGAGAGTTTGCCAAATTTCAACCTTGCTTCAACTTTGAGGTTTTCTATTTGCCATGTTTCGTTGAAACACGTACATTGAACTTATCTGTCAAAGTCAAAGTCCTAGGTAAAGTTGATATAAAGTTTTAAGTTACAGCGATGATCTTTTGCAAATCTTATTTTCTCATCAATTACAAACTTTTTGGGGGGTTATACAAAAAAAAAAAAACATTTGTTTTTTATTTGAATCACCCGAATATACATTTATGTATAAAAACTCGTTCAAGTTTGTTGAAGCTAATAAAAGTATCTGAAAAAATACCTATTTCTGATCATTTCTGTATAAGCATTGTCCTATAAAAAAATTGCAATATATAGCTATGCGGTTTTTAATATTTCCGCAAGGAAAAAAATGTAGGGATTTTTGTAGGTATCTTTTTTTTAACGCGTAGGGTAATCTAGAGAGTTTTACTTCATTTATAGGGATTTTAGAGGAAAAAAATGTGGCATCACTGAGCGGGACACCGATCCGTCCTCTCCCATTCCTTCCAGCTGGGAATGTTGTTTGGAAACAGCTATCTCCGACTGTTGTGCCCGCACACCGATCTGTGCTCAGAGGGAGAAAACTGTAATATCCTGCCTGCGCCCAGCCAGACGTTTCCCTTAGACGCAAAGCCGCTGACATAAACTTTCAAATAAAAAAGGGCGTACAGGTTCAGGACCTTATAAAAAAGGAGAATGGGGAATGGGCACGCAGTAGTGCAGAATCGCTTGGAGCTTTTATCAATGCCCACTTTCCATTGGCAGAAGGCATTGGTGAGGAAATAAATAGCATAGGCTTATCAACACAGGAGCACGCTATTGAAGGAATGATAACGCATTCCAAAATCAAGTGGGCACTAAACTATTTTTCCAAGTTTAAGTCACAAGGCCCAGATGGGATCCTCCCTGCCATGATTCAAATGGCCGGGAAGAGAACCATAGAATGGCTAAGTGCAATATTCGAAGGTTGCATAAGGCCGAATCACGTGCCGAAAGTATGGAGAACTGTCCACATGTACACTAAGCTGTTCCTTAATATAGATTTCGCTCTAAAAATAAGCTGTGCAAAATTTCACTCGAGTTGTAAAACTTTTAGAACTTGTACGTTGCATTTGAAACATTTTAAAAACCATATGCATTCAGTGTTCAACAGATTATATAAAAACATTGTTTACATAACAACATAACATTTTATTAACTTTTTACTATTGTTAAATCTGTAATTCTCGTCTCTATTTTATTTTAAGATTTAATCATGAATATACTTATATTGTGACTAGCACTAAATATAATTTTCAAAATTGCTGTGCTAGGATGAATATCTAAAAATAAATTCAAATTCAAATTCATTGTTAGCCGTAAAGTTGGTACATATTAATTACGTGAAAAAACGTGCAGATTACGATTCTGAAGAGAAAAATCATAAATTGGCTAAAGAATCTTACATTTCGCTAAGTTATCGTTTTTAAAAAAGTGGGAAAACACTATTTTTGTATTTTACGAGAAATCTCCAGCTTTGCTTATCCGATCGAACTCCTCTAATCTAATCTTGGCTTGCGTCATAATGACGCTTAACCGCCTAGGCGATTTTGACCGTTTCGTATCAAAGCACGCCAGTCATTCCTTTTTAGCGAAAACTGACGCCAATTGGAAACCACAAGGGAGTTCAAGTCATCCTCCACCTGTTGTTTCCATCTCAGTCGAGGTCTCCCCCTTCCTCTGCTGCCGAATTCGGGTGTCGATAGGAAAACTTTCTGTGCTGGGGCTTCTTTGTCCATTCGCATAACATGACCCAGCCAGCGGAGACTTTGGGCTTTAATCCGCTGAACTATGGTCAGGTCTGCGTAAAGCTCGTACAGCTCATCGTCAAATTTCCTTCGATACTCGCCTTTGGCATCACGGGAAGGACCATAAATCTTCCGGAGAACTTTTCTCTCAAATACTCCAAGGGCCATCTCATCTTCTCTTGACATTGTCCATGAATCTGAGCCATACATCAGCACAGGTATGATGAGAGACTTATAGAGCGTGATCTTTGTTCTTCGAGAGAGGACTTTACTTCTCAATTGCCTACTCAGTCCAAAGTAGCACTTGTTGGCAAGAGTGATTCTCCGCTGGATTTCTAGACTGATATTATTTTCGGTGTTGATACTGGTTCCCAAATAGACGAAGTCCCTCACAGTTTCAAATTTGTAACTATCAACAGTGACATGGCTGCCAAGGCGCAGGTGCGCCGATTCTTTCTTTGATGACAGCAAATACTTCGTCTTGTCCTCGTTCACGGCAAGACCCACTTTTTTCGCTTCCTTATCCAGTCCAGAGAAGGCAGCGCTTACGGCGCGGTTGTTAAGGCCAATGATATCAATATCATCGGCATACGCCAGCAATTGCACGCTCTTGTAAAAGATTGTACCATTGCGGTTTAGCTCTGCTGCTCGAATTATCTTCTGCAGCATCAGATTGAAGAAATCGCACGAAAGGGAGTCGCCCTGTCTGAAGCCTCGTTTGGTTTCAAATGGCTCAGAGAGGTCCTTCCCGATTCTGACGGAGCTGTTGGTATTGCTCAACGTCATTTGGCAAAGCCGTATAAGCTTTGCAGGGAAGTCAAATTCAGACATGGCGGCATACAGGCAACTCCTTTTTGCGCTGTCAAAAGCGGCTTTGAAATCGACAAAGAGATGGTGTGTGTCGATTCTTTTATCATGGGTCTTCTCCAGGATTTGGCGTATCGTGAAAATCTGGTCGATGGTAGACTTACCAGTAGTGGAATTCAGTACGCTATTTTAACAAGAGTTGTTATTGGTATGCTGACTTAACAACACTTTTATCGATTTCGCTATTCACGATAACTTTCTTTGACAACATTTGTTATCTAAATGTCAGCTGTTATTGTTAACGCGAAATAATTGTCTACGACTAATTTGGTGTTGTTTACTAAAACAAAAAAAATAATAAACACAAAACTTAAATTAAATTAACAAATTAAAAACACAAAACTTAATTCAAATGGCGTTTGAATATGTTGCGTGTAGCTTGGTGTTGAGAGAGGAAGAGTCCACACTTTTAAGAGTGGACAGGAGAATGCTGCGAGATGCGGATAACCCATTCGAGCTGCCTCCCACAGAATTCCGAAAATTATATCGGTTGGGACCAAATTTGGCAGAATCCCTAGTGGAGCAGCTGGAGGTATATTTGAGGGGATCAAGGATAACAGCAATATTCCCCGAAAAACAGGTAAGCAACTTGACCGACCTTAACGCAGCTTTGTACAAATTCTTATGTGTGTTTAGGTTTTTTCTGCTTTGCGCTTTTACGCCACAGGATGCTACCAACGTCCAGTAGGAGAGCAGTGGGGAATTTCAATCGCAACGACGGAAACGAAAAAAAAAACTATACGCAAATCTATTTGGTTTAATAAGGAAATTCTTATTGATATTATTAAGTGCAATTTCTTATTATTTCTTTGCTATTTTTTTTTTATATGTGTTATTAATAAGAAAACCTTCTCAAGATTTCCTTGAAAATATGGAAAAAGGTGAAAGAGAAAAAACTTCTCATTTTAATAAGATGATCTTAGGGTTCCAAACAAGAAGATATGACTTATTTACTGATTTCTGTATAATTGTAGGTATTAATAAGATAATCTTAGGGTTCCTAACAAGAAGATTTGACTAATTAATGTTTTTAAAGGGAAATCTTGCAGAAAACGAACTGATTTCTTAGGGTTCCAAACAAGAAGATTTGACTTATTAATGTTTTCAAAGAGAAAACTTGCAGATAACTGTTTATTAGTATTAATAAGACGATCTTAGGGTTCCTAACAAGAAGATTTGACTTATTAATGTTTTCAAAGGGGAACCTTCCAGAAAACGAATTGATTTCTTAGGGTTCCAATCAAGAAGATTTGATTTATTAATGTTTTCAAAGGGAAATCTTGCAGAAAACGAACTGATTTCTTACACCCAGAGAAAAAATACAGTAGAACGAACTGGATTACAGGTTAAAACAACAGATTTCACATTCAAAAACCATCCAAACGATATATCTGTTGAAACAACAGATGCTGTTCGTTCGTGAACAGTTTTAGCTGTTGTTTTAACAGAAAATTTTGTTGTTTTAGGTATTCCGAGTTCGGTTCTCGGTGAAGTCAATATAATTTTTTTTTCAAAACAAAAACAAAAATTTTTTTCAGAGTTCTTATATTGATCACGAAGTTCCTCAAAGACAATGAAACTAGTTATTTTTGTAAAGAGTATTGTTCTAACAGAGCCAACTTTAAGCTTAAAAAAGCACATCCTTAAGCTTAAAAAAGTTTCGGTTTATTATCTTTCTTCATACCGCAGTCCGTGCCCATCTATTGACGATGTTTAATGGCTTAAAAATCAAGTTTTTGGATTATGTAATTTTAGTATGATACAAATTAGACTTGAAATGCCCAAAACACAAAGAAAACTTGAATATTTTTCTTTTTTCATTCTTTATGCTATGCAATGCGTTCGTACCATACAACAAGGCCATAGAGGACATCACGACAAAACCATATGTTTGTATGTACATACATCATTAGTCATACAAAACAAAAAGAACCATGAAGTTTCGTGCTATGATGCAGGATCCTGAATACATGCGCGAGTTCCTATACATCGTTCAATCGTTATCAAAGTTGGCTAAAACATGTGTAATGAATGTTTCTTTGGATAAAGTAAATTTTGTTGTGAATGAAGAGTCTGGTAGTACAGCACCATTGGTGTGGGTTGACATTGATCCAAAGCTATATTTTAATGAGTACACGTTGCAGGGTGTTGACAATGAGGACGATCCGCATATTTTACTAAGTGTACCAACTTTAAATCTTGGAACAGCACTTTCTTTATTACGAAACAACCCAAGCTATTTTAAGTTGAAGTTAACGAATCTTCAATTTCCTTGTTTATCGGTCGATATAGATGCGACAGCTAAAAGTTCGGATAAATCACGTCGTGCCGTGCACCACGTTCCAGTGGATGTAATACCACAATGTGATTGGCCACATTATGCAATACCAAAAATACCCACATCCAAATTGGTCTTAAATGTACCATCTAACCGATTAATACGTGGATTGATTGACAAAATAAAGAATCTTTCACCAAATATAATTTTTTACGCGACCTCTAATGGTGAAATGAATTTAGTAGCCGAAACCGATATGGCAACAATAACAACACGTTATCAGAACTTGGAATTGAGAGCCATTAATCCCGGTGAAGACGATAAAAAAAAAGAACAAATTGAGGCATAATGTTCGGTTGATTGTAAGAAAACTGCATTATTTTTTTCGGCACTCCAAGTACCTTCAATGGAGTTGTCATGTGGTATAGCCGATGATCGTCTCATACATATGGAAGTAAATATTCGGGAAGGAATTACTATCCACTCTAAAATACCGGCTGTTTGCGTGTGAAGAGAAATAATTGCTACTTCATACTACTTTACGAGTATGGACTCATCTATTCAGAGCATTGTATTTGATTCGCTTTTTCAAAAAAACTTATAAAATAAAGCTTAATGATTTATTCACCTACATTAGGCTGTCCCAAAAAATCAATGTTGTTTTATTTAAACATACCCCCTAATTTGGACGATTATGCATCCAAAAATATCCTGACAAAGGTTTATGCAATTCGTAAAACCTTAATGCATTCCACTGAGTTTTGCTAATTTTTCTCACATTGCTGTATACTTACCGTTTAAGGACTTCATAATTAGGAAATCGGTATTTTTTCTCTACTAGATGCTCAGGATATCCTTTAAAGAATCAAACGTAGTAGAGAATCTCGAAAAATTTCAACAAAATGTGGATATGTGGTTAATAATTTAAAGGATAATGGGAATGCAGGCTCAATATAACTTCCTTAATAATCCTTTATCCATGTCCTGGAAATAATGTCCTTTAAAAATATTACCCTTCAACCCTTTCTAAAAACTTGATGTAAGTTGTAATCTAATAAAAATAGAAAATGATTTCACAATATGGGTATCAGATGAAAGGTTTCCATGAGATCCTGAACGTAATGTAAGTTTTATTTCTATGAATAAAATTTATCTGAACTTATCTTACTCGAATAACCAAATGTTACTCATACGCCGTGTATGACTTTTAAAAAGTTCACTATAATTGCAAAATTTCAAGATATACACAATTATTTTTGCTAGAAAACATATTGTTACGAAATATAATGAAATAATTTTGAAATTCAAAGAATCCTATTGTCCTTATAAAATTCAAAGGTGGAGATTTGAATGCACAGAGCAAAAAGTCACATAAAATGCCCTCTAAATCAGA
Organism: Campiglossa producta; assembly: GCA_964058755.1. Classification (NCBI taxonomy): domain Eukaryota; kingdom Metazoa; phylum Arthropoda; class Insecta; order Diptera; family Tephritidae; genus Campiglossa; species Campiglossa producta. The sequence goes on from CAXKVI010000001.1 coordinate 133,798,033, forward strand.
AGGATTTCTCTATGATATTTTTCCAATAATAATAAAACTGAGTAGATAATCACATAATTTTAAGAAGATTTTCTTTTTAATATTTCAAACTAAAAAAAAAAAAAAAATTAACGCTCAACACAGATGTCTAGTCAGTCTAGTCTAATCTACACTACCATGCCATCGTATGCTTAACTTGCCAACGTCTAATTACACCTTTGTTCTTTTTGCCTCACCACATGTCCACTTGCCTTATTGCCTTCACCGCGAATCGAACTAAGAATTATTAACTGCTGAACGGAGATCTCTACCATGATGCTATCGTGTGCTTGTGCTTGGTAGCGTCGAATTACACATTCGAAGAAGGCATACCTGAATTTGAATTAATAAGGGATCTTCTAAAAATATATAGTTTTCCTTTTCAATAAATTCAATATGAATCTAGAGAAAATAAGAGGATGTCCTCATTAATTTACTTTAAACAGGTTTTCTCATAAAAACAAGCAGATTTCTTCTAACTTTTGACAAAAGTACATAAAAAATTCATAAATAAGAAGCTAACTCCTTGTTTTTAGCCGATTTCCTTTTCAATAAATTTGAGAAGAAATTCAAGCTAAAATTTAGAAGATTTCCTAGCACAAATTTCTTCAAATTTGTCCCCACTCGCTCTCCCCGGCCAAAAAGCTTTTTTAGACGTCGATCTCTTTGATTATAGGTGAACTTCTTGGCTCTGTGTGAAATTTCTGCAAATCAAATTCCTAAAATTAACTGTACTTTTTTATTATAAAAATATTAGAATGAAAGCTAAATGAAATGTATGAATCGTCAAAAACATTAATATGAGTGGTGCCTTCTGAGAAAAGCCTGAACATTTCTTTTTCGGATCTCGTAAATTTTGTTCCTTGGCTTCATTCAACTTGACTATAGTTCCTCTTTCATAATTTTTATACTGAGGTCAAAACTTGTCTTTTGTAACCTTGCTCGACAATCTTCCATGAATGTTTTCAGGGTACCTGTTTGTGCCCACTAAAAGAAGTGAAACATTAAAAAGAATCAAAACCGTTTGGAACCGGTTCCGGCTTTTGAAACGGTTTCGGTTTCTTTCTTTTCCAGATAAAAATAACGGTTACGGTTTCGGGTTCAGTCCTTGATTTTCTTTCACAAAAATTAAGCCACTGTCTGAAAAATTTGGCTGCTACGTCAAAATTTTTTTTTCAACAAATATTTGTTTTCTGTTCTCTTCTTTTGATACTTCCAATTATGCACGTGTTAAATTAAGTTTTTGAGTTAAATTCAATTTTTTTCTTTGAAAAACGGTTTTTAAGGTATGCAACTAAACTAATATGTATGAAAATAAAGGTGTTCTTCAAAACCACTTTTGAAATGCAAATTATATACATACATATGGAAATTGAATCTTTCAATTGCAGTCTTCCTCTTGGTCTGTCTCAGGTAGGCGATCCTTGACATTCTCTTCGTGTTGCAAATTTAAAAACTCGTTGTGAAACTTTCGAGGTATTGTGTTGTTTTCGCCAAGGTCTGAAACCGATTAAAATAACGTTCCGATTTCGGTTTCGGTTTTTGCAACGTGTTTCGGTTTCGGTTCCGGTTTCGTTCTTCAAAATTTATTTCGGTTTCGGTTACGGTTTCGTTCCGGTTTCGGTTTCCAAATAAAAACACGAAAAAAAAAAAAATTTACTACTAAAATACTCAACTACCTATGTAGCTACGAAATAGGTCTGAATTTTCATAACTTTTTTCCTGCGGCCATGATGGGATTTCTCCAATATAATAATACATTTATTAACGCTATGCATGGATGAAATTTCTGCAAAACAAATTCCTAAAGTTAACTCTACTTTTTTATTAAAAAAATATTAAAATGGAAGCCAAATGAAATGTATAAATCGGTAAAAACATTAAAATTAGTGGCGCTTTCCGAGACAAGCCTGAACATTTCTTTTTCGGATCTCGTAAATTTGTTTCGATCGCTTCATTCAACTATAGTCAAAACGTGGCTCGACAATCTTCCATGAAAACTTTCAGGGTACCTGTTTGTAAAAGGAAGTACCTATGTGCCCACTCACAGAAGTAAGGTATTGAAAAAATTCAAAACCGTTTGGAACCGGTTCCGGCTTTTGAAACGGTTTCGGTTTCGGTCTTTTCCAGATCAAAATAACGGTTACGGTTTCGGTTTTGAAAAATGAATCGGTTTTAATCGGTTACGGTTACGGTTTCGTTTCAGTCCTTGGTTTTCGCAAAGTTTTTTTAAATCTTTGTACTTCCTCGATAAAATTTTCAATTGATTCTTATATAGAGGAAGTGGTCCATTTGTTATTACATATTTTAGTGTTAAGAAACACCCTTCAAACAATTTGTAACACCCCCAAAAACTGGTTTTAAGGTCAAAAGCCGTTTTACTTTCAGTTTTTTCGTAAAAAAAAATCATTTAAAATCAAATTTTCAGCCGATTTCAAAATTCTAAACGGTTCATCAGAACTCGTTTTAGAGGTATGCTTCCTTTGGCAAAGTATCCTATATTCATTTCTTAAATATGATTTTGATTATGCTGCATAACTTGAAAACTTGAAGCACCTTCCAAAAAACATAAAAATAGTATAACTAAGTAGTGATTGCCTCTAGAATATATATATCCAAAAAATATATCATTCATTGTCAATTAGTGCCAAAAAAATTACGTCCAAATCGAAAAACGGAAAAACTTTTAAAAAAATTCCACTACTCGCGTGAAAAACATGTCATCATCATCATCATTTATTGGCGCTTAACCGCCTAAGCGATTTTGGCCGTTGCATATCAAAGCACGCCAGTCATTCCTTTTTAGCGATAACTGACGCCAATTGGAAACCCCAAGGGAGTTCAAGTCATCCTCCACCTGTTGTTTCCATCTCAGTCGAGGCCTCCCCCTTCCTCTGCTGCCGAATTCAGGCGACGATAGGAAAACCTTCTGTGCTGGAGCTTCTTTGTCCATTCGCATAACATGGCCCAGCCAGCGGAGTCTTTGGGCTTTAATTCGCTGGACTATGGTCAGATCTGCGTAGAGCTCGTACAGCTCATCGTTAAATTTCCTTCGATACTCGCCGTTGGCATCACGGGAAGGACCATAAATCTTCCGGAGAACTTTTCTCTCAAATACTCCAAGGGCCATCTCATCTTCTCTTGACATTGTCCATGAATCTGAGCCATACATCAGCACAGGTATGATGAGAGACTTATAGAGCGTGATCTTTGTTCTTCGAGAGAGGACTTTACTTCTCAATTGCCTACTCAGTCCTAAGTAGCACTTGTTGGCAAGAGTGATTCTCCGCTGGATTTCTAGACTGATATTATTTTCGGTGTTGATACTGGTTCCCAAATAGACGAAGTCTCTCACCGTTTCAAACTTGTAGCTATCACCGGTGACTTGGCTGCCAAGGCGCAGGTGCGCCGATTCTTTCTTTGATGACAGCAGATACTTCGTCTTGTCCTCGTTCACCGCAAGACCCACTTTTTTCCCTGCCTTATCCAACCCAGAGAAAGCAGCGCTTACGGCGCGGTTGTTAAGGCCAATGATATCAATATCATCGGCATACGCCAGCAATTGCACGCTCTTGTAAAAGATTGTGCCATTGCGGGTTAGCTCTGCTGCTCGAATTATCTTCTCCAGCATCAGGTTAAAGAAATTGCACGAAAGGGAGTCGCCCTGTCTGAAGCCTCGTTTGGTTTCAAATGGCTCAGAGAGGTCCTTCCCGATTATGACTGAGCTGTTGGTTTTGCTCAACGTCATTTGGCAAAGCCGTATAAGCTTTGCATGGAAGTTAAATTCAGACATGGCGGCATACAAGCAACTCCTTTTTGCGCTGTCAAAAGCGGCTTTAAAATCGACAAAGAGATGGTGAGTGTCGATTCTTTTATCATGGGTCTTCTCCAGGATTTGGCGTATCGTGAAAATCTGGTCGATGGTAGACTTACCAGGTCTAAAGCCACACTGATAAGGTCCAATCAGTTTGTCTACGAAGGGCTTCAGTCTTTCACACAATACGCTAGAAAGAACCTTATATGCGATATTAAGAAGACTGATTCCGCGGTAGTTGGTGGGGTTAGCGGGATCGCCTTTCTTGGGGATTGGGCAGAGCACACTTAAATTCCAATCCGGAGGCATGCACTCATCTGACCATATTCTGCATAAGAGCTTATGCATGCTTTTTACCAGCTCTTCGCCTCCGTGTTTGAACAGCTCGGCGGGTAGTCCGTCTTTCCCAGGCGATTTGTTGTTTTTGAGCCGGGATCCTCTATTCGCCGCATAAAAGGCCTTCTATAGCTCTAAAAATCCGCCATATAATGGCTTTCAATGAGATGCCCAGTTTAAGATCTATTAGCTGATTTAGTCGAGAAATATTACAAATTCCAAGTCACATCGTCATTAATTGTCAAGTACGTCGAAAAGGGATAATTATTTTGCCTTGATTTTTATGTCGTTTCAGAGCTTAATCAATTTCAAATAAAATTTATCTTAACCATTTTCTTATCGGCTCAATAGTAAGAAAGATATATCCAATTTAAAAATATGTTACAGCTAGATTTATCATATCGATTGTGTACAGCAAAGCAGTCGAAAAGTTGATACATAAAACACAAAGCAATATTCGTATGGATTTGACATCAAAAATACTTGTTGATTTTGAAATAATTTTCTCGATTATAAATATCGATATACCAAATGTAGTTATATAGTGATACTAAAATAGTTATAACTTTGATATTTCTGATCTGATTTGAAAACTGCTTTGACCAATATGATTTGGAATTGATTGAGCTTTGACATCGTATCAAAATAAAATTAAAAAAGTTATTAGTTTTCGCTGTATATCAATATATACTACGAGGTGGCTTGAAATTGTGCTCTACTCGTATTTCTCTCATTCATCTACTAATAGCTCCTAATTTGGTCATTTGATTGAAAAGCATTATATGGCGGGTTTTTAGAGTTACAGAAGATCTTTAATCTGGTGAATAGACGGGTTCGATCGGATAAGCAAAGCTGGAGATTTTTCGTAAAATACAAAAATGGTGTTTTCCCACTTTTTAAAAACGATAACTTTGCGAAATCTCAAAAACTATAGCGAATTTTTTAATTTTCTCTTCAGAATCGGAATCTGCACGTTTTTTCTCGTAATTAATGTGTACCAAGTTTACGGCTATCAATGTTTTTATATAATCTGCTGCACCCTGAATGCATATGGTTTTTAAAATTTTTCAAATGCAACGTGCAAGTTCTAAAAGTTTTCCAACTCGAGTGAAATTTTGCCCAGCTTAGTTTTAAGGCAAAATCTATCATATTCCGCCAGGCAAACCCAATATTTGCAAAAAAAAAAGTTGATATAAGGAACAGCTTAATGTACACTGGGGATTACAGGCAAATCAGTCTAACGTCATTTCTACTAAAAACCCTCGAGAGGTTAATAGATACTCACATTAATACCAGTATTCTGTAATTCTGTCTCATATCAAGTGACAAGATCTGTGATATTTTATTATATACAATTTTTGTGACTTGAGATGAATTCGGTATTCTGTACGAGAAAGTCACAAGAAATTCACCAAAGTCTTTCTATCTGTCATTTTAATGTGTGGTTAATACCTACACAAATTCCCTAAATTTTAAGTAACGCATTTGGCATTCATGCTGTAGGTGTCGAAGTAGCACAGGCGTTAAGCGTCCGGACTATCACGCGAGAGGTCAGAGGTTCAAGTGCCAGTCAGCGGACAGTAAGTTTTTATTTTTTTATTTAATTATTTTAAATTTGATTAACTTATTTTAAAATTTATAATTACTTTTATTCCCTAAATTGATTTTTTTTTTAATTTTTCCAATTTTTTACCCAATATTCTTTCATATTTTCGTTTGTAACCTGCCTACAAGCAGATCACAAATTAGTGACCCTTTGTTTTTAGACTAGAGCTGTGAGGCAGCTTACTGAATACCAATTTTTATCAAATTTGAAATAGACCCCGAAATGTCTCTATTAGTGACTAGATACAGCACATAGCCAAAAATACCTAATAAATTTAATAAGATTGTCTTCATGATCAGTTTTTGGGGAAAGGGGTAGTAGAAACGGTGAAAACGAAGAAAAAACTATAGAGAAATCTCTATGGTTTTACGAAGAAATTTTGATTAAAAAAAACTATACATTGAGTACAAAGCTGTAATTAGACGTTGGCAAGCATTAGTACACGATGGCCGGATGGTAAGCAGCTGGGTTTAGCATTCCAAAAATTGTAAGTTCGATTCTCTCTCTTTTTTTTCCTAATTTGAAATGTTAAAAAGAAAATCTTCTCAATTATATGTGATTTCCCTTTGAAAGTATTAATAACTATACAGATTAGAGCGTATCACCAAAATAAGTCGGTCCCCCCATGAAGTGTTTTTGAAAAACATTTAAAAAAAAAAAAATTTTTCTGGCAACCCTACATGTCGCCCAATTGCATTTTTCTTCATATCTTCGGCATTTATTGTCGGATTTTAAAGTGTGATACACCCATTTTTTTGTCTCAGGGAGTGGGTTTTTCCTAAAAAAAAGCTCATTCGTTTCCTTGTAGTACTTACCCACCATATCTCAGTTTCTACCACCCTAATGTAACAACCTAATGTCAGTTTATTGAAGATCGTAAAAAATCATAAATCTTTTGGGAAGAAAGTATTTCGGTTCAATCAATGGAACGAGAAATATAACACAATTTATTTTTAGTCTAAAGCCATACAAAAAAAAATAAATTTTAGTTAGTTTCCTCGCTCGCGAAACAGTTAGTGAATTGCTTATCTAATTTTTTCTGTTTTATGTTTTGCCCTTGACATCATAATCAATTGTCATTTTACTTGGTGCGTATTAAAACCTGCAAAAACTATAAAAATGAGGTTTCTTGATTGTGATTTAAAAAACCAACTTCCAACTAAACGCGATATTATTAACTTCGGGTTATATCTGCGTCATAGATGTGATCGGCGTAGAAAGTTGGGAGTATATAAGCAGGACATTTTAAGGAAAGTGCGTCTTTTGTGGCAACGTGCAGGTATTCCAATTTTATCAAACAGTGTTACGCGTAGAAAATTAGATAGAGTTGTGAATAAGTACTACAACGTAGTGAAACATCTATCGAAATACGATGAAAACGAGTGGAATACATTAATGGTACTCATTTAATTTCGCATGTGTATAATAATTGCAAAGTTACAAAGGTGCCACTATTGTTAAATGAGTGACCGATGGCAAAACATAATGGCAAAGCTCTTACAATCAGCTTTATCTGTTCAGCTATTTATTTGTTAAAAAAATGCCCCGAGTAAGCGAAAAACGTAAACTTTTTAGATTATTGGAGGAAGCTGCATTAAATGATTTAATGATTATAGAAATGTTTTGTGAGGAAGAAGGTATGTATATTTTGAAGTTGTTATTTTGCTTCACATTAGTAAAATTGTTTTTACTGGTAGCAGAGAAGGGAAAAAAAGAAGATGAAATATTGGAGGATCTTCTGATTGTTTTGGCCTTGGCGAGGAATGCAGATACAGCGTGCAGTTTATTCAAAACAGCGTTCCGAAATGTAAGGATTTTTTGAACGGCGTGTTATGGGAACTTGATGAAAACAGATTAAAAAAAATTACGCGCGTAAACTGGAAAACCTTCGACTTTATTTTAAATTTAATAAAGGACGATGAGGCCTTCAACCAGATACGTTCTTGCAAACAATTCCCTCTCGAAACACAGTTAGCAATTGTATTATACCGTTTAGGCTCAAGTGGTGAAGGTGCTACTCTATCTAAGATTGCTGGCTTGTTTGGAGTTAGTGGAGTTAGTATTATTCAGGTTAGTGCCTTCACTGTTTTGTTAAGTGAATATTGAACATTTCTTTTTATTAGACTTTGACTGAGCGAATTTTTAATGCCCTCCTAATGCATAAAGATCGTTATCTGTTTTGGCCAAATGCGGATGAACGTAAAAATCTCTTGTCAGAGACCTGGGATGAATTCGTTTCACGTATTGCCGGTTCTGCGAGAACGGTATTTGTACTTGTACATTACCCTTCGTACCGAAACGACCCGGATTGTTTTTTTTTTTTATAATGACTCGGCCAAGAGCAATACATTTCGAAGTGACCCTGTCTAACGCGTCACGATTCCCCCACCTATTGTCATCCCCGGAACAGCCCCTTGCAGCACGGCTGCTCCTTATTCTCTTGATCCGGGCTGGCATTGAGCCAAATCTTGGCCCAAGAGAATGGTTCTGCTGCGTTTGCCGGAAGAAAATATACACAAGACGATCACACTCAGTCCAGTGTGCATCATGCAAAGGTTGGTTGCAGAAATCTAGTTGCTCCGGACTAGATCCTAAAACACACCGGCCCACTAGTTTCTACAAAAGTTTTGTGGCGCCCTGCTGCTCGTCCCGAGGCAAGCGACGCTCAAATGTTGCATTATCGCCTTCTACAAATCAAGTCTCCACGACCTGCAATACTTATATTGCTCAGCAGAACATGTGTGTTCCCGGCTGTAGCTCGCTTCCAAGTGCGTCAACATCTCAAGCATCCACTCATGGCTACTTCCTTCGTAGCACATCTGTCGATGCTTTTAGCACCACCGAGTTTCAGAACCCTTTACTAACTTCTTCCGGCACTAGCACGAATGCCTCCTTCAAGTTGGTCGCCTTGTCGCGGCGAAGGGGCTTAAGTGGCGGCCCATGGCATCCTTCCCACGACGGAACCACGGACCGCGGCGAACTAAGAGGAAAGCCTACCATTCTCTACATCCATGGGGTGCGGTGGACAAACCCAACGGTTCGTCACAACCCGCCCCCCGTAGAAGTGGAGAATGCTAGGATAGCCGCACCAATACGTTTTGCGGCAACCCGAGGCATCTCCCCAACGGGCCAACCACGGGCTGCGGCAAGAACTAAAAGGAAAGTCTTCCACTCGTTCCATCTTTGGGCTGGGGCAGACAGACCCAACGGTTTGTCGATCCCCACCCCGTGGTTGAGGCGAGTGCTAGGATTGCCGCAGAAAACCACCCTAATCCAAGGTGTCGAGGTACCCGTGCCGATGGATGAATGGTCAGAGGGCGGCTATTGAATTTCTAATCGCGAAAGGTCCCCTCCGATGCCCGGGCAAGGTCGGTTGTATAAGTGCCTTCTCTACGCATACCGGCTCTGCGGACGAGTGACCAACCCTTTCCGGCTTACTCGTAGGACCAAATTATGAATGAACAAAACAAAATAAACACAAACAAACTGACTAATACAAAAAGCGCAGACGTACCGACTTCCTTGACGGACGCGGACTTGACAGCAACGACAAAAACGACGACTATGACGAATACGAAAAGCCTCTACAGAGATCCGTTGCCAGAAGCGACGGAATCTGAAGAGGAGACCCTTCTCGCCTCCAGTCAGGAGACGATTATTAGTGCTTGCGGTGGTGCCAACCATAGTACACCAAAAGCACAAGCAGTAACATCAGTACCAAAAATCCAGTTGGGTACCAACCAAAGTACCCTAGGACCAACTTCCGACCCCAAGGCGGCTGGCGGCGCCAACTAAAGTGCACCTGCGGCCAAGGGTAGGAAGAAAAAGAAAAGTGAAGGCCAGTCAAAACGTAATAGGTACCACAGGGCGCTGTTTATGCTCGAAAGAATAAAAAACGGCGAGGCAGCCTGTGGTACCAAGGACGCTGATTACTACAAAGCGGTGGTGGAGGAGTACGAAAACTTCCAGAAGAAGAATCCGGCCCCTCCACGAAACCAGGACGCTTCTCAAAAGAGAAACCGTTCAAATCAGGACAGCCACGGAGCGGAACCGAAGAAGCCCAAACGGGCGGAAACGGTCCATACCACAGCCAGACACTACAATGAGGTTGCCTATCCCTGGCATGTGGCCATTGTGGATGCGAACAGTGGATCGCCGGCAACAATTCAACAGAACTGGGTGGAGATCGAGGTTAGGTTGTCAAAGCTGGCGATGAAGCATGTGCGCGACAACCCGACAGGTCCCCTCCCGGTGTTTGACTCCTCCGAGAGCCTCAGGGGATATAGGGTGATCAAATGCGCTGACCAGGCCTCGCTGGACTTCCTGGCGGGGTGTGTAGCACAAATTAGCGGAGAGGTCAACAACCTCCAGCTAAAGCTAACCCCTGCAGCGGAATTGCCAAAGAGGCCGCGGGCACGCATTTGGCTACCATCCATGGATGACTCGGGGGAGGAATTGTTGTCGTACATCAAACTGTACAACAGCAGCATCCCGGCCATTGCAGACTGGCAGCTGATTAAAGAGGAAGAGCCATCGAAGACCAGCAAACCAATTCTGGTCGCAATATGAGAAGAGTCCTTGGAGGCTCTGGCGGAGGCGGACCACAAGGTAGCCTTTGCCATTCGCATGGCCAAGGTTAAGGTCTTCCGCGGCGACTCCACCCCAGATGAGGACGACCCTGAGGAAGTTGATGATGCAGGTCAGCTACTGCAGGGTGTCCACATCCAAGATGGGGACCACAACCAATAAAATCAAATGTGTTCAGATTAATCTGCAGCACTCAATAAGTGGTACGGATAATCTGAAGGTCCTTCTGGCACTGGAGGACTTCGACATCAGCCTTATTCAAGAGCCCTGGATCAACCACGAGGGGATCATGGGGTTAAACATCAGCACTCACAATCTGTTCTACAAAACAGATGGAGGTAAGCCAAGATCATGCGTTTTAATCAGAAGGTGTATAAATGCTTTCCTATGTACAAATTACAGCACATCAGACGTAACAGTAATAAAGTTGGAAGGTGATGATATTCAGCCGGTCTTCGTCATTTCAGCCTACATGGCCCACGACAGGCCGGCCCCACCTACCGAACTCAAACACTTCCTGGATCACAACAACAACCAAAACGTCGTTATCGGCTGCGACGCGAATGCAAGACACTCTATGTGGGGCAGTACTTCAATCAACGATAGAGGTGAGTCCCTTTCACACTATATACTTAATTCAAACCTGTGTATCTGCAATAGGGGTACTAAGCCAACATTCTTTTTTCCGAGTTCGGACAGATTCCAGGGCTGGGAGGAGGTCCTCGATCTTACCCTGTCAACGGATAATGGTTCAGCACTGGTATGCAACTGGGAGGTCTCAGATAGAGCTTCCCTATCAGACCACTGCTTGATCTTCTTCGACATAGGGTATAGTCCAGGTCGGCCTCTTCGGTACCGGAACCCAAGAAGAACTAGATGGGACAAATTCGTCAAACTCTCCGAGAAATCCTTAACGCTAAGAGAGCCCCACCCTGACATCACCAGCCCGCAAGAGCTGGATGAGGCAGCGGAAAAACTGGAGCACGCTCTAGCAATATCGTATAATAAATCTACCCCTGTCAGTATTCTTAAGAAAAAATCCCCCCCGTGGTGGAACGGAGAGCTTAGGAAGCTGAGAACAGCAGTGAGGAAAACATTCAATGTATGTTATACTACCAAAGAGTGGCGGCCATATAGGGAAGCGCTCAAAACTTACAAGAAAGCAGTAAGGAAGGCAAAGGCTCAATCCTGGCAAACCTTCTGCTCCACAATAGAAAACACCCGGGAAGCCTCGAGACTGAGCAAGATCCTGTCCAAGGAGCATGCAAATAATCTTTTCGTGAGAAAGGAAGATGGTTCTTGGGCAGACTCAGCGGAGGGATCCCTAGTAACCCTAATGAATAAACACTTCCCTGTCAGCAACCACACACCAGTACATGTACCACATGGTGGGGTCTCCGAGCCCCCCGAGGAATTACTGGTAACGTTGTTGGACAGGGAAAAGATCAGACACGCAATTAACCGTTTCTCCCCATACAAATCTCCTGGACCCGACGGCGTCACTCCAGTGATGCTTTAGAAGCTAGGAGATCAAATGGTCCGCTGGCTGAGCAGGATTTTCAGGGCGAGTATCACCCTGACCTATATCCCGTGGAGCTGGAGGAGAGTTCACGTCATCTTCCTCCCCAAAACAGGTAGGCGTTCGCATGAAAATGCCAACGACTACAGACCCATAAGTCTCACATCCTTCATGTTGAAGACTCTGGAACAACTTCTTGATCTTCATATAAGAGCAGTAATAACCGGGCCTATCCTTTCCGTAGCACAGCATGCTTACATGAAAGGCAAGTCAACGGAGACTGCGCTCCACGAAATCATAGGCAACGTTGAAAGATCGCTTCACTACAAAGAATACACTTTGGCAGCCTTCTTAGATATAGAAGGGGCTTTCAACAACATAGAAACAGGCGCAATTGTCAAATCCCTCCAAAAGGCTGGAATAGACAGCAACATTTGTGGATGGACACAATCGATGCTAGAGAACAGGCAGATACAAGCAAACATGGGATCAGCCACAATAAGTAGAACAGTGAGCAGGGGCACACCTCAGGGAGGTGTCCTCTCTCCACTACTGTGGGTGATCGCACTGAACGATATACTTCTTGAGCTCAACAAAAACGGGGTTAAGGTAGTAGCATATGCTGACGACGTTGTTATTGCAGTATCGGGACCGTTCCCTTCAACGCTAAGTGAAATCCTGGAAAGGGCACTCCGGAAGTTACAGGCATGGACCTCTGCAAATGGTCTAGGTATCAACCCGAGTAAAACGGAACTAATACTGTTCAGCAACAAAACCAAGAGCCCTCAATTCCGACTACCCTCGCTTAACGGCACTGAACTATTGCTCTCCCAGAGGGTAAAGTACCTCGGTGTCGAAATAGATAGCAAACTAAACTGGAAGCTGAACGTTGAGAGAAGAGTAAACAAAGCATACATTGCCTACTACTCCTGCAAACGAATAGTCAGCAAGAACTGGGGCCTAAAACCAAAACTAATGATGTGCTCTACACAGCGGTCATAAGACCCATACTATCGTATGGGGCGTTAGTTTGGTGGCCGGCCCTAGACAAACAGTATAACATCAATAGCCTAAGCAAGATACAACGGGCGGCATTCGGAGGCATAACGGGTGCACTTAGATGCTGCCCGACAGACGCACTCAACATCATCCTAGACCAAAGGCCGGCAGATATTTTCCTGGGAGTCGAAGTATGTTCGGCCATCTCACGTACACAGTTCGTAATTACACGCACACAGCACGAACGTCAACAAGCAGAGCAGAAAAGAATCAAATTTTATTCAGTTTTATGCTAGCATTGATTGAAGCAGGTCGATACCGCATTGCTTCTATTATTTCTTGCTTATATTGGTACACTGAGCATAAATGCAAAATATATTTTATTAATAAGATGGAGGTACAAAACGATTTTTTTTACCTAACTTTGTTTGTAAGCAAATTCATAGTGCACGTAAGCTTTATTTTCTAAACACCCACATTTGAATAAAAAAAACACAATTTTTAGTTGTTGACAAAAAAAAAATTAAAATAATTCTGCCAATATTTAGGTTATGTCGTCAATATTAATTTGTTCAATTATAAGTACCTAGTACAGGTACTTTTCGTAGTACAGAACTTACATAAATTTATAGTGCTTGAAGCACCCGTTTATTTCGTTCAAAACCAGTTTTCTTATTCATTCTTAAAAAACTTAAAAGAAAAATCAAATAAACACAAATAGTGTTTTTTCTATTAATATGTAAGTTATCTGATAGGTTATGCAACATTTACATTTTGAAATTAAATTCATAGTGCTTGAAAGCCCGTTTGCTTGATTTCGTTAAAAACCTGAATTCTTTAATAAAAAAAAAAGTTACACTCTTCAAAAATCTTTAAAAAAAAATATTCAGGTATACACAAAACATAAGATACATATATACATATGTTTTCTTATTAAATATAAATTTAGTGGCCGTCGTCAAGAATTGTGTTAAGTTATACAACATACAAATTTTTTCCAGTGCAATACCACCAACACACAAGCATTTTTGAGCGTAATACACTAATACTCCCACATATTGCGTCCTCTCTGTTTGCCGGCTACTGTCCTAGACCAATTACCGCTAGACATGGACATTCGTGTAACGGCTACCGGAGCAGCACTAAGGCTTAGGGCGTCCGAGTGCTGGAATGCGAAACAGTATGGCCACAGCGGAATCCTTAACAGGTTTTCAAACGAAGACCTAACATCAGACTACCTCTCGCCCTCCTTGAAATTCGACAAAAACTACAAAGTGCACTTCCCTTCAAGAGGCGAATGGAGAGATGGCAGCGCTTGTAAGCAGGGAATAATCTCGGTCTTCACGGACGGGTCCAAAATGGACTGCGGCGTGGGGGCAGGGGTTTTCTCTGAGCAATTGCAAGTCGCTCAATCCTACCGTCTCCCGGACTCGGCCAGCATCTTCCAAGCAGAAGTAGTTGGCATCGAGAAAGCCTGTGGGCACCTAATAGGAGAGTCAATTGAAGGGAGGGAGGTACGAATATACTCAGACAGTCAAGCAGCGCTAATGGCGCTCGACTCGCCGATCACTTCCTCTAAGCCCGTCAGCGACTGCAAAGGGTCGCTTAGGGCAGCATCAAACTCCGCGAAAATCACACTTGTCTGGGTTCCGGGCCACCGGAATATTGAGGGCAATGAAAAAGCGGATGAACTGGCAAGGTCAGGGGCTTCAGCAGTCAACTTGGAAGTAGTTAGTGTGCGTCGCCCACTCACAGCAATCAAAAGTGACATACATAACAAATACAAGGCCACGGCCCTACGTAGGTGGTACTCCTCAGATAGCTGTAGGATTGCCAAACAAACTTGGCCCGACTACAACAGAAGCAGAACCGAGAACCTGCTATGCAGATCTAGGAAGGAGATTTTCAGAATCACAGCCACTATAACGGGACAGTGGCCACTGGCCAACATGCGGAAAGAATTGGGCTACCATTCAACGAGGTGTGTAGAAGTTGCGGCTTAGATGGCTGCAAAGAAACTGTTACTCACTTCCTCTGCGAGTGCCCTGCCCTGGCCAATGTAAGACATAAGACCTTAGGTAGGTTCGTTCTAACCGACCTGAAGGACGTGTCTAAGTGCTCCGTAGTTGACATAAGCAAATTCATAAGTCTCACCAAATGGTTTGACCAGTATCCATCCAGTCCATAGACAATAAGGAGTAATTGGTTTCACAGTTAGTGCATCAAACTGGCGCCCAGCGCGCTACTTGGGCTTGGTCCTTCTGACCGAGCAGCACGGCAACCAACCAACCAACCAGCACGAATGCAAGTCAAGTCCATCAACTTCTGGTCCCTCACTCTTCGTGCACTGTATGTCGGCATAGGATATATGCGTCTGTGGCATTGGTCAAGTGCAACTCCTGCCTAGTCCGATGTCACCTACGCATATGTTCTGGGCTCGCAAACAGAAATCTCTGGACTGATGTGTTCGTCGCGCCTTGCTGTCGAGTTGTGCAGCCCTCAACGCCGACGGATGTACACTCATCTTATAATTAACGGAATCCGCCGGCTTCAGGACTGCGACGGAGATCAATATCGCGACCTAGCCTACCACCATCTAGGCTTACACATCAGTCTTTAACTCCCAGAGTGGCCATTGCCTCTCCTTCGCAATTTAAATTGTTGCAGTTTAACTGCAACGGCTTGACCGGCAAGATAGCGGAGATAACCACTTTTATGCAGCTACATAAAATCAAAATTGCTGCAATCCAGGAGACAAAACTTGGCCCCCACTCGAATCTCCGAGCGGGTGGAGGCTACCACGTTCTCCGGCATGACCGTACGGACGACGGAGGTGGTCTCGCGTTCCTTGTTCACCATACAGTGCAGTATAGGGAATTTGATATCAACACTGACCAAAGAGACTTACCCTTAGAGTGTCAGGGTATAGTTATACAAGCTGGAGGTGTTGATCTCGAGCTAATCAATATATTCATTCCTCCCGTCACCTGCTGCCCCAGAAGTTATCGTCCTGACCTTAGTGGCGATAACCGTATCATCATGGGCGATTTTAATGCCCAGCATGATATGTGGCATTCACACCTTTCTGTGGACGGCAGAGGACGGGAATTAGCCGAGCAAATTGACGCTTCCTCTTTCTGCACTGTGAACGGAGACACCCCTACAAGGATGGCTGTTAACTGCAGTAGCTTCCAGGACCTAGCTATTGTTAGCCCGGGGTTAATTAACAGCATAAACTGGCAACCTATGGTGGCCTTGTCATCCGACCACCTGCCTATCATCCTGTCCGTCGATCGTGCCACGGATTTCATTACATCGGAGAAAAGAACATACGTGAATTTCAAAAGGCCTAATTGGGTCGGCTTTTAGGAATTCACGGAGAGCTCCTTTGGTGATCTTCCCATTCCCACTGATGTACACGTTGGAGAGCGTAACATACGTGAGGTCATTAAAAAGGCTACAGCCCGTTTTATACCTAACTTCCCAGCTGAGGCCGCAGCCTTGGCCAACGAACGTGACCTCATACGCAACATCGATCTCTGACCCACAGAGCGGTGATCTCAACGTGGAAATCAGACGGCTGGTTAACTTACACAAACAAACCAAATGGGAGGAACACCTTAGGTCTTGTAACCTCTCTACCGGTGTTGAGAAATTATGGTCCACCGTCAAGTCCTTGTCGAATCCTTCGGGTCCACCAAAAAATGGCGACAAGACATTAAATGACCCCAGGAAATGTGCGCAGGCTTTTTATCGACAGTATGTCCCACTCCCTGCGCAAGACAGGACAAGACGTGGAATCTTCAGGCGCGCGCATAAACACAAAAACTATGCCCCCGTTCCCATCACCGCTACAGAGGTTCAAGAGGCCATCCGGAAGGCCAAAAATTCCAAAGCCATCGGCCCTGATAGCATAGCCATGGTGCACCTCGAGCATATCGGCCCAGTAGGAGTTAAATATTTAACTGCCGTCTTCAATCTGTCTTTGATAACAGCTGTCATACCCGACAAATGGAAGCAGGTAACTGTGATCCCACTACTAAAGCCTGGCAAGCCAGCTAACGTTGGGGAGCCATATCGTCCGATATCACTCCTCTCGCCAGTAGTAAAGACACTTGAGGCGGTCTTACTCCCGCTCTACACATCACACTTGATGTTAGCCGAGCACCAACATGGCTTCAGGAAAGGTAGGAGCACAAAATCTGCTCTAAATGTCATAAACACTCAGATAACTGACAGGTCGGTTCTAGTTGCACTCGATTTGAGTCAAGCTTTTGACACAGTATATCAAGGGCAGCTTGTATCCGATTTGGAAGACTCGTCACTCCCCCCCTGTCTCAAGCGTTGGACCGCCAATTATCTCAGTGGTCGTCGGTCGTATGTTGTATTCAGAAACAAAAAATCTAAAGCCAGGAAGATCAAGCAAGGGGTACCACAGGGTGGTGTCCTCTCCCCGTTATTGTTTAACTTCTATATTTCGAAGCTTCCTCCTCCACCAGAAGAAGTTACGATTGTTTCTTACGCAGACGATTGCACGATATTGGCAACTGGTACTTCCGTTTATGAGCTGTGCTCTAAAATAAATGGCTCTCTCCCCTCTCTAGTCGAGTTCTTCACTGCCCGAAGCTTGACATTGTCGCCAACAAAGTCTTCGGCGACCTTATTCACGACGTGGACAGCGCAAGTTGGCATGGAATTAGAAATTTGTGTAGGTGCTCATAAAATACCTACTGTCGCTCACCCAAAAATCTTAGGAGTGACTTTCGACACCATGCACACTTTCGCTGCCATTCAGCTGCAATTGTCTCCAAATTACAGAGCCGCAACAAAATCCTCAAGTCACTAGCCGGCAGTACTTGGGGTAAAGACAAAGAAACGTTGTTGGTAACGTACAAGACAATTGGTCGGCCGATCCTGAACTATGCGTCGCCGATATGGTCGCCGGGGCTTGCAGACGTTCACTGGAATCAGCTTCAGGCCTGTCAAAACACCGCGCTCAGAGCCGCTACGGGGTGCGTCCTTATGTCACCTATATCTCATATACACAATGAGGTGGAAATGCTTCCAGTTAGGGAGCATAATGAAATGCTAAACAAGCAGCACCTACTGAATTGCTGTAAACCACAGCATCCCAGTAGACAACTGCTTGAACACATTCCGTACGTAAACATTTTGATGAGATCCGAGACTATATAACAACACCGTTTGATCTACAGGTGCCTTGGGGCATATCCATACGTCTGTTGGCCATTACTCTGCTCTCTGTCCGATAAACAATGTCTTACATGCCGCAACACCAGGCATTTCTGAAGAGCGTCATCTTCCTCGAGAGACAAGGGTCCCTCTGGCCCAATTACGCTCTGGATATTGTAGCAGGTTAAACTCCTACATATCTAGACTGAACCCTGATGTGCTGAATGTATGTCCGGCATGCGGCTCGTCCCCCCACAATACCAATCACTTATTTTCTTGCTCTTCTGAGCCCACTCTTCTAACACCCATCTCTCTTTGGACCAACCCTATTGAAACTGCTAGTTTCCTTGGACTCCCGTTAGAAGATATTGATGACAATCTAGGTTAAGGAAAAATACGCGTTGGGCAGGACTACAGCTCGTTACAACAACAACAACAACCTGGGATGAATTGCCAAATTGCGTGGGATACGTCGATGGTACCGAAATTCCTTTGGCGGAAAAACCTTCTCAAGACCCATAAGCTTACTTTTCACGAAAGAACCAATACTCCGTTAAAGTTCAAACCGTTTGTGATCATAGGCTGCAAATTAGACTTTTAGTGCTAGGCTATCCAGGTAGCATGCATGATGCAAGAATTTTAATAACTGCGAATTATCGAATGAATCTGATTCGTTTTTTGGAGGAGCGGAATGGATCGCTGGTGACAGTGCCTATTGAAGGAGAGACAAGTAAAGTGGAGAACAGACGTGTTTTTTAATTGCTCTTGAAAGTTTTCGTCATTTATTTTTTATAATGAATGATTCTTGTGGCAAATGTAATAAGCTGTTTTCACGCTCGGACTCTAACCTAGTTCCGTGTAATGGTTTTTGTAAAAAGATTCTGCATCGTGCCTGTTGCAATAATATTTCTGAGCATGAACTAAAGCAACTAAAAACTAATCGGAACCTCTTGTATATGTGTGACGAGTGTGTCGAATTGCCGCTTAAAATCGCTAAAGTCTTTGACGCGGCTCTAGTGGCTCATAAACGCGGGTTTGACCTTGTTACCAGTGCATTTGACAAGAAGTTCGCGAAATTATCAAATCAATTTGAAATTCTTAATAATTTTCTAATTAAAACTTTGCACTCGCCCAATAACAATAACATTAACAATAACAATAACAATTTAAATGTTGCTGAATCTGCAAACACAAATTCCAATTCCAACAACAGCCCATCCACTCTTTCTGTACCTCCCACCGTCCCCGCCTGTCCCCTACCATCACAGCCGCTGCATTCTAAACATCAGCACGGCCGAAAACCTAACAAAGAGGAATTAAGCAAATTACCGACGGCTCCAACATCTACTTTCACATCTACATCTACTTCTTCATCTACATCTACTGCTATTACTACTACTACCTCATCCACACCATCTGCATTTACACACTCTGAGATTTCGAATGCTGGTGCGCTCCCACTTACACCTACCTTTACATCGCCATCTACATCTACAGTTTCATATACATCCACACCAACTATAACTACTCTCTCAGCTACTTCAAATACTCTTGCGCTCCCAACTACAAATGCCAGTCGTGATATCAATAGTTCTATACACACCCAGCCCACTAACACTGCTGTTCTCTGTGCTGCCGGCGCTTTGACATATGTGGATGCCGCTGCAGGCGTTTCTAACGCTAAACCGACGAATAACAATGCTGCTGTTAGCAAATCACCTGTGCTTGTTGATAACCCAGCATATAAAAAACTAGGCTCGGCTGTTTCTGCTGATAACCCAGCATATAAAAAACTAGGCTCGGCTGTTAGTGGTAAAAATAGTAACATGGATCTGGCTGTGTTTGTTCGTCGCAAGTGGATTCACATTTCGTCTTTCTTGCCCTCTGTTACGGAGACGGACATTGTTAATTACATTTCCAAGCATGCTAACATTGATCCTGCTAACTTAGCGTGTTTCAAGCTTACGAAAAAGGATGCTGATATGAACACTCTAGTTAGAGTTTCTTTCAAAGTTCGCGTATTGTCTAACGACTATCCTAAACTTTTCAATCCCGAACTGTGGCCGACCAATGTTACGGTTAAGCCTTTTCGTTTTTTTCCGAAGAGAGAGGGTTCACCGGGCTCCTAGTCTAGCTAAGTGCTCTAAAAAATAAACATCCGGGAGCATTCTTGGGCCTTTGTTGTTTGTAATTTTCATTAACGACATCTCAACTTGTTTTCAACATGCTTACTTTCTGTTGTACGCTGATGACTTAAAGGTTTTCTCTACAATTTCAAAGTCTTCCGACTCAGTTAAGATTCAGTCTGATCTAAACAATGTTGCTGCCTGGTGTAATGCGAACAGCCTTCCGCTGAATATTGGAAAGTGCTTCCAAGTTACCTTTTCAAAGTTGCGGGGTTCCACTCCCACTTTTTATACCATTGACGGTTCCCGCCTTTCTACTCTTAACGAGATAAAAGACTTAGGTGTAGTCTTTGATTCAAAATTCTTATTCACTACCCATCTAAACTCTGTCATTGTTAAGTCATATTCAGTATTAGCTTTTATCAGACGTTTTAGCTCCGATTTTACTGATCCATACACTCTTAAAGTATTGTTCACTTCGCTCGTTCGTTCTAAGCTTGAATATGCTTGCTTTATATGGAGGCCGTATCATGAATGCCATATTAAGAGGCTTGAACGAGTACAAAAAATTTTTGTTCGTTTCGCATTACGGTCTCTTAGGTTTACTGAACCGATCCCTACCTATACTGCCAGATGTGCACTCATAAACCTTCAATCGCTTCAATGCAGGAGAACCATTCTTTCGTTGTCGTTTGTCTTTGACATTATTAGCGGTACAATTGACGCACCGTGTCTCCTGGAAATTATCCGGTTCCACATCCCACAAAGAGTTCTTCGTAACAGCAATATATTTTACACGGACTGTGTTCGGACCCTTTATGCCTCTAACGCTCCCATCTTAAGGGCAATGACTGAATTCAATACTATTTCCAATTCTTTAGACATTGATTTCTCTTTGCCCAAATCAATTTTTAAATCGCTACTTAATAATATACTACGATGAATGTGTATTCTTTATTACATTATTTTTAAGTTTTGTTAAGTTTATCTTTAAGAAAATTTGTATTTCTAGTCTGTAAGGTTTTGTTACCATTGACTGTGTAATTGAAATAAATAAATAAATAAATAAATAAATAAATAAACTGTCACGCAATGTTATAACACCATTTAGAGAAAACTCTAGGGAGCTAACACAGGCAAAGCGCACTTTTTTTAACAAAATATTCAGTCGTTACAGGATAAGAGTTGAACATTGTTATGGAATGATGAAAGAAAGGTTTGGCAGATTGAAAAGTTTGAGATTTCAAATCAAGGATGCTAATGACATGAAAAAAGTAAACAAATGGATTCTCTGCTGTGCATTGTTGCACAATCTTATACTTCAACTAGACGATCGTTTCGATTACGAGCTTGAGGAATCGCACATCGACGCTTTAGAGTCTTTACCTAGTGCTGGAGGTAATGAAGGGGAAGCAGTGCGACGAACCATCTACGAAATGTTGAATGCAACCAATCAAGAAATGAGTTTGTAGTAATAATCAAATAGCTTGTTTACTTTTTTGGAATAAATTGAAGTTCAATGTGTAAGTCTATGCATATGTTTGTATACAAATTAATCATTAATCTAAACTAAACTAAACCAAATAAAACTAAACTAATCTAATTTAATCTAAACTAATCTTAATTAAACTAAACTGAACTAATCTAATCTAAAGTAAACTAAACTAATCTAAACCAAATAAAACTAAACTAATCTATTCTAAACTAAACTAATCTGATCTTAACTAAATAAAACTAAACTGATCTATTCTAAACTAAACTAAACTAATCTAATCTAAACTAAATAAAACTAAACTAATCTAATATTAACTAAATAAAACTAAACTAATCTATTCTAAACTAAACTAAACTAATCTAATCTAAACTAATCTTAATTAAACTAAATTAATCTAATCTAAACTAAACTAAACTGATCTAATCTAATCTAATCTAAACTAAATAAAACTAAACTAATCTAATCTAAACTAAATAAAACTAAACTAATCTCTTCTAAACTAAACTAAACTAATCTAATCTAAACTAAACTACTTTCTTAAAGCGCCGTAGATTTGGCCGGCATCCAAGCACCCTGTGTGAATTGATCGCGGATTGGGGACTAAGGGTTTCAGGCTCATCCGAACTAGCGAGGAGGTCAAAGTTAGAACCCGTATTTTGGTTAAGTCTGAGCTGAACACTTTTCTCAGCAATCCTGAACTCCTGGGCTTGGATATGCCATAAAATCCCTTGGTTCTAACTCGTTAAAATCTGAACTAACGCTCAGCTGTCGTCGATCTCTTCAAGGATGGCCCGACAAAACCGCGTGAACCTCGCATGGGAAAACTGTAGGGCAGAAGAACAAGGCATGACCATCAGGTTCTTCGGGATAAAGAACGCTTAGGTATGCCCTTAGTCACATGCAAATCACTGCTTGATACCCAGGATGCCGGATACCCAAACAATCCTGGCCAAATAATGATGAAGTATCAAAATTAATAGGGGTCTTAACCGGGCACTTTCCTAGTGGTCACAACAGGCCTTCTTAAACTGGCCTAAGTGTGCCTATACCGCAGCCACTTGCATCTAACTAATCTCAACTATATCATATTCAATAAAAAAAGCGTTTTGTTTTCTTGAACATTTAATTCAAATATAAGTAGTTCACATTACACATTCAAAACAAGAATTTTAAGTATTACTTACTTATATATCAGCACTTTTCAATCGTTCATGCTCCAGTCTTTTTTTCTCCATTTCGATCCTTTCTTCCTTCTCCAGTTGTAGTTTCTGCAACTCAAATTTGTTTTTCTCTTTTTCTTTTTCGAGTTCTAGTTTTTGTAATTCTAATTCCACTTTTTTCGTTTGAATTTCAAATAATAAAGCAAATGGGCTTGAGTTCTGGGGTCTTTATAAATTTCGCTTTGGTGTAGTGGTATTAAGCGTGCTAGCGCCTGATACGACGGACGGGACAGACGGACTAGCAACGAACTCTGATGAAGAAGGAGGCATCACTGATGGACTGACCAAAGGACTTTCAGGTAAACTTGTTGATTCATTTTCATCTTCCATGATATCTACTGCAATCGTAGCAAACGCTGTAACTGGCATAGACGATTGATATATGGCCGGCGGCTGCACATTAACGCGCTGTCCAAATATTGCGTACATGTCATCATAAAATGGACACATTTTTTTCATGTACTCTTCAACACTTTTTACATCGCCACTTTCGAGCAATCCCGCACCTGTTTCACCCTACCATTTTAATGCGGACGAAAAACTCGTTTTAAGGGGCCTCATTTTTGTGCGCATAATATCCCATTTGATGCTACCTAACGTTGTTGAGTTTGCTGCAATACACTCATAGAACTTCTGAGCAGTCGGTTTCTGCAATTAATTTATTTAATGTTGTACCACCGATTGGAAAAGGCAAAAAATGTTACCTCAAATTGTTCCGGATTAGCTGCTTCATTTTCCACTATAGTGGTCACTAAGTCCTTTGTTAATTGTTCTGTCCACCGAAAAGTTCCATTTAACCGTGCACGTTTTTTCTGTAAACGCATCTACATATAGAACAGACAATTGTTTTTTAAAGATAAATATTAGTGCATAAAAGTTAAAAATACTTACTTCTTCCATTTTTGCAGAAAATTTTGTGTGCGTTTTTCTTCCTCTTCTTTTAATGATCAGCTGATGTTTTGCGACAAATTTGCATAGATGCCACTCAAAATAGGCTCGCATAGTTGCTACTATAAATGAGTACCATTATTATTTGTGATATCGCGTTGCGTATGTAAAGTTGAAAAAAAAAATAATTTATGTAACTGCACAGCCTGCAATAAAATTCCAGATGATACTAAAACTTTGTTCATCGATCAGTGTGGCCCACGATTAATGACTCTTGATAATGTAGATGTGTGGTCGACGAACGACATACAACAAATGACGACAGTTTGTGCATCAAAAACTATACGTAGCGACGTTCACTCTATTGGGTTCATCGAAGAAGAAGGGGAATTTGAAGAAAATGTGAGCGGAACGAAAAAAAAAATATCAATTGAGCATATTTCCTTGCGTAATTTTTGTTCGGCTTTGGACCGCAGCGACACCTCTGTTCGTTTCGGTGCATTGCTTGCGACTATGCTGATAAAAGATTTGAGAATTTCAATTGCTGCAAAAGCCAAACAGGAGGGATCAGCAGAATCACTTGCACAAATTAACGAGTTGTTTGATGGGCTTATCATCGACAAAAACAAAGTATATAGGGAACGTATGAAGTACCGCAAACAAGCATTAGCGGCGGCCGAATGTGATGACTCTGTAAGTGTATCTCATTCGATGGCAAAAAAGAGAAAACTTTAAAAAGAGTAACAGAGGCAAATGTGATCCGGAATGTTGTGTTAAATGAAGAGCATATCACCTTCGTATGCCACGCCCACTGAAAGTTCCGCAACTGGAATACAGAGGAGCATTGTGGGATATTTAGAACAACAACATATAAGTGCGGTTGTCTTGGTTGCCATTTGTTGTGATGGAACTCCTACCAACACTGGCTACAAAGGCGGGGTAGTTGCAAAAATGGAATGTCATCTACAGAGACCGTTGCAATGGTTTGTGTGTCTTTTTCATTTTAACGAATTGCCTTTCAATGCACTATTGAGATCCTTGCTTGGAAAACAGAAAGGTCCTGGAGTATGGCCGGGAAATATTGGAACTTGCATTCAAAACTGTATGCTTTATTCTGTAAGTTTATACAACGCCTATTTTTAACTCTCTTTGACTTGTCTGTGTTTTCTCAAAACCAAATTTGACAAGGGATGACGGCAAATCGTTCCAACACTCATCATCTTTGACTTGTTTCGTATAAGACCATTAAAATTACACTTTACAGTTTTATGACTTTTTTTGTCCGCAGACGGACGATAGATCATTTCTATATCATATCGATGCGCTGAATTCATTGGTGTTATATGTTTTGCAAAGTTAGGCCAAACAAAATATTTTTTTCCTTATATATATTTTCTAACTTGTTTTGTTTTGTTAGGTTAAAAAAAATTTCCAACGCATTCCAATGGGTGAAATGCCAGATAATATTGAGGACTCCAATACTCGGGGCGACCAATTATATTTATATCGTATGGTCCGGGCTGTTCATACAGGAGAGTGTGACGAAAGTTTAGCAAGCGAGAAGCCCGGTGCTATGAGTACAGCCCGTTGGCTGACAACAGCGTCTCGCATTCTTCGCTTTTATATATCGTGCGAACAACCCTCAATAAGACTAAAAATACTTGCTGACTTTATTGTAAAAGTTTATGCTCCTTTCTGGTTTCTGGTTAAAAACCCACCACTTGCAATTCACGGATGTCGTCACGTTTTCAAATACATCACATGGATTCGCCAATTGCCACAGGACATTCAAAATATTGTCCGTCCGGTCATAAAAAATAACTCGTACTTTCTGCACCCAGAAAATATTTTGATATCGATGATAACCGATACAGATCCATTCGTACGTTCAGATGGATACACGAGGATCTTAGCAGCCCGCATAGAAACTTATGGATGTGTGCGTCAAATGTTTGGTCCGAAAGAGGATAATTTTATAAATTTCGAGAGTGACAAATATTTTAGTGTAATAGATTGGGATAGATTCGAACCAGCTGAACCACTATGTTTGCAGTTCTTCGCGAAAGATTACCTCGAAGCATTACAATATTCCAATGTAATAATTGAATTGCCAGGTATGCACAACGAAAACCATTAATTTCTCTTTGCTTCTATTTTATCGAAATTTTCACTGATCTTTTTCACAGCATATCCTTGTCATTCCCAAAATACCGAGCGATTTGTTCATACGGTTCATGAATCTGCAATGGCGGTCACCGATGAACAACGCATGGGCCACATTTTATCTAAGCTCGAGAGCCGGCAGAAATACAGCAAGCTTGAATCCCGACAAAATTTTATGGACTAAAACTCGATTACAAAACAAGACTAAAAATAAATTGTGTTATATTTCTGGTTCTATTGATTGAACCGAAATACTTTCTTCCCAAAAGTTTTTTGAATTTTTACGGTCTTCAATAAACTGGCATTAGGTTGGTAGAAACTGAGATATGGTGGGTAAGTACCACAAGGAAACGAATGAGGTCAATGAGCTTTTTTTTAGGAAAAACCCACTCCCTGAGACAAAAAAATTGGTATATCACACTTTAAAATCCGACAATAAATGCCGCAGATATGAAGAAAAATGCAATTGGGCAACATCTAGGGTTCCCAAAAAAAAAAAAAATTTTTTAAATTTTTTCAAAAACACTTCAAATGAGGGGAGGTACGGTCGTCTTTTTTTTTTTTGCCTGTAAGGCGAGCCGCTCTAATACAGATATCAGTAATTAGACGCTGGCAAGCAAAAGTAAGCGATGGCCTGATGGTAAGCAGCTGGGTTTATCATTCCGAAAATTGTAAGTTCGATTCTCGGTGAAGGCAATATCATTTTATTTTTCATATGAAATATTAAAAAGAAAATCTTCTTAATAATATGTGACTTCCCTTTGAAAACATTAAAAAGATTTTCTCTACAATCTTTTTGAAAAAAAACTATACAGATATAGAGTCGTGTGCGCAAAAAAGACGTATGAGCCATGATTTTCGAATTCCACTTTTTTATGCAAATCGATAGTTTATTATCACACGCATCATCTCTCAAAGTTTTATCGCCACATAAAGTACCGTTACGAATTTAGAGCAAAAGCAATTTTGCCGTATGTGCCATGTGTTCGTTTGTTTACATTTTTATTTAGCAGCAGTGGCTCATAAGTCTTTTTTCTCTTTTGAAATTTGTGGTTGAATAAGTTGTTTAATACCGATTTGCTTTGTTCTTTATTGAGTTTTTTTTTTAATATGACGTCCTGGCTATCTGAGGTAATTCTGCTTTTAATATTTTTACAATTTTGAAGTAGTAGGTTAGATAAAACAAATAACACAGTGCTATAAAAAAAAGTGAATACACTTTTAAAGTGACCTAGTAAATATTGTTCATCTGGTCGAATTATACACAAAACATCCTTCAAAAAATTTTTAACATCCCCAAAATCTGGTTTTAAGTTCAAAACCCGTTTTTTCAGTTTTTTCGTAAAAAAATTCATGAAACAAAAAATTTTTCAACCGATTTCAAAATTCTCACCGGTTTAAGATAAAGAAATGTTGACACTTTCGAAATATATATAGCGTTTTGTCCATTTGAAAAGAGTATGACATGTTTTTCTGGAGTGTAATGGAGTGTGGTTGCTAAGTGACCTTGCTCAATCCCGACTCTTGCGTGCTCGTTCGTGCACTCTGGGCAACGGGAGCTACCTAGGCTCGCGGCAGAAAGAGAGGGAGCCTCGGTGGGGCCACTCTGACATACTTGGTTTAAGGGCTCACCGAGGTTTTTGCGTAGCGTCTGTTCACCATAAGGTGCGGCTGCAAGCGGGCGTCTGTTCACCATGAGGTGCGGCTGCAAGCGGGCGTCTGTCTTGAAGCAAGCGGCTCGCTATATAAATGTGTAAATATTTTCCAAAATCCCCGAAACGGGTTGTGCGCTGGGTTTGGGACCCGCCACGTAAAAAACTTAATTCCAATGAAAACAAAATCAAAGCCTCGGATTAGAACCCCCTTTAATGTTGACTACCCGGCAAAACGAATAAGGCATAATGATTTGGATATTAGGGCATGTACCGGGAATGTCCGGACCCTTTCAAGGGACGGTGCCGCTGCCCGACTGGTTTATGTCCTCGTAGGCGCAAAGGCCAACATCACCGCCCTGCAGGAAATGCGATGGACGGGGCAAGGAAAGACGACCATCGGTCCTTGTGATGTATACTACAGTGGCCAGACACGCGGCAAAGCGCGTGGTGTAGCATTCGTGGTGGGAAAGAGACTTCGCCGCCAAGTATTAGCGTTCACTCCTGTGGACGAGCGTCTCGCTGCGATCCGCATCAAGGCGAGGTTTTTCAACCTATGCGCCGACTGAGGAGATGGACGACGAAGAGAAGGACTCCTTCTACGATAAACTTGAACAGACTTATGATCGCTGCCCCCAGCATGATATCAAAATCGTGCTCGGTGACTTTAATGCCAAGGTGGGCAAGGAAGGAGTCTTTGGTCCTACAGTTGGAAAATTCAGTCTCCACGATATAAGGAGTATTTGGTCCTACAGTGGGAAAATTCAGTCTCCACGATATAACATCCCCCAACGGCACTAGGTTGATTGACTTCGCCGCTGCTCGCAATATGGTCATCAGTAGTACCAGGTTCCAGCATAAGCGAATACACCCAGTTACATGGCTGTCCCCTGATCAAAGAACTAGAAACCAGATTGATCATGTCTTGATTGACGGCAGACATAGCTCCACCGTTCTGGACGTGCGTACACTGCGTGGTCCCAATATTGACTCTGACCATTATCTTGTCGCAGCCAAGATACGCACACGCCTCTGTGCAACGAAGAAAGTGCGCACAGTAACGGAAGGAAAGTTTGACGTCGAGAAGTTGCGCGTGACACACACAGCTGATAATTTCTCCACTCGACTCTCACACCTGCTAGCAGAGGGCAATCCCCGACCTAACGATGTAACCGAGCAATGGAAGCATATCTCTCACTCATTGCGTACCGCCGCTGAGGCCTCTATAGGGTTCCAGCGAGCCCGCAAGAACAACTGGTACGATGAGGAATGCAAAACTGCCTCGAAAAAAAAGGACGCTGCCTACAAGGAGACGTTGCGAACGGGCGCAACCCGCAGTGTATGGCAACAATATCGTGAGGCAAAGAAGGAAGAGAGACGCCTTTTCAGAAAAAAGAAAAGTGAGGCCGAAAGGCGTGAGTGTGAGGAGCTTGAGATGCTGGCTGACAGGAATGAAATTCTATGAAAAGATCCGGCGGATGACGGAAGGTTTTAAGACCGGGGCAAGCTCCTGTAAGGACAATAATGGCGACCTGGTAACCGACGTACAAAGTGTACTTAAATTATGGAGGGAGCACTTCTCCTCACTGCTAAATTGCGAGGGAGACGTCGAACCCGATACCCCAATCCCTGACGATGGAAAAGTCGTCCCACCACCTGACTATGATGAAGTGAGGATAGCTATATCCCGGCTCAAAAACAACAAAGCGCCTGGAAAAACGGACTACCCGCCGAGCTGTTCAAACACGGAGGCGAAGAGCTGGAAAAAAGCATGCATCAGCTCTTATGCAGAATATGGTCAGACGAATGCATGCGGATTGGAATTTAAGTGTGCTTTGCCCAATCCACAAGAAAGGCGATCCCGCTAACCGCACCAACTACCGCGGAATTAGTCTTCTTAATATTGCATATAAGATTCTTTCTAGCGTGTTGTGTGAAAGGCTGAAGCCCATCGTAGACAAACTGATTGGACCTTATCAGTGTGGCTTTAGACCTGTACTGGAATTCAGTAACTTTAAACAATACTACGGAACGGGTTGTTAGCTTAACAATTTTGTTGTTTGCACTATCGATTTAGTTATTCACCAAATTGTAGTTAACAACCCTAAACAGCTGACTTCCACTGTCTATTCAAATTGATGAAAAGTGGCACCACTGTGTACCTAAATGTCAAAAATACGAAAAACGCAAAGGGGAATGCGGAAAAAAAAACCAAACATTTGGCGAGAAAAGTGAAAATTTTTTATTCAGGTAAGAAAAATAAGAATTTATAGTGTTATTCATAATAATAAGTATATTTTTTCATATTTGCAGAATGGCACCAACAGCAACAACACAAAAGAGTAAAAGGAGCAGGGCCTCCAACGAACAGTTGCGCGCGATGGCCAATTTTTTATTGGAGAACCCGGGGCTCGCTGGTGGGAGATTCCAGCGGCTGCATGGAAAACTTGAGGTGGAAAAAAAATGGGAGATGACGCTCCGTTTAAATACAATAAACGGAGCGCATAAAACTAGTGAGCAATGGCGTACGGTAAGTAGTAGCATCTACATATCGCTTCTCTGGTAAAACATTGGCGCAGTTGCAAATTAATGAGTTTTAGTGAAGTGAATTTGAAGATTTGCATGCGGATATCGTATGCGCGGTTGGAAAAACTTCGCAAGCGTCTCACGTGGTAACTATGTATACCAGAAATGTAATATAGATACACCAAAAAGTTCAGTACTTTTTAGAGCTTGTGTGCACTCCAGCTCGAAACGTAAAAATTAACATTTGGGTGCATTGTTCCATCGGATTAGCGATATATCTCTTTTAACTGCTCAGAAATTACTACTTTATGAATATAGGAATATAAGTAGATATAATAGTAAGATATATGTAGATGTAGAGTGAAGGTAGAACGTAGGTACTTACATTATAAATTACTTATCGACTTAATTTATCTTTTTTCAGGTCTGGCGAGACTTGAAAAGCCGCGTGAGCAATGCTCGGTCCAGTACTGGCAACAGGCCAATTGAAATGGCTCCATTGACGGAGCTGGAGGAGAGGGTCATGGCCATTATTGGCCCAGAGTATGTACAGGGAAGCGACGACCTGCTAGAAAATGTGCCGCAGGAGGAGGTATGTTTTTAAAAGCTTTTAGTATGAGGACTGAACAAACAAAAGGCCGTATTTTCACTTTGAACCAAAAAAAGGGAAGATGAGAAAACGGCATTTAAGTTTTCAAGTGGCGTTACTAAAAAAATGCAATGTTATCTTAACCACCAGATTACATGAAAATACTGAAAACGTGGAAAATGGAAAATCGGCCTTTTGTTTGTTCAATCCGCAGTTAATCCTTTTTGAGATATTAAGCTTTCAAAATTAAGTATGTATATTTTTTTTTTCCGATAACCCGTTTTCAAATTTTAGCGTTGCGAATAAACACGAAATCATTTTTATATACAAAATAACAAGGTTACTTTTCATTTCAACTAGGAATTTCAGTTGCGAATGGAGGATGGTTCCGACATAATTGAATATGAACCGCAAAGAGACGTAACAGTGTGCGACACTCCTGCGGCACGGCACACCTCTGTTACTTGCGATACCCCTGTGCCATCCGACACCCCTGTGGCATGCGAGGCAAATGCAACTCGCGACACCCCTCAAACCCCTGCGCCAAAAACAACACGCAGAAGTTTGCGGAGGAAGAGAGAGTCGGAAGACGGCGGAACAGAGGCGAAATTTTTAAAGATTGCCCAAACACAGGCTGATGCAATGAAGGTAAAAATATTTCGCTGAAATATATACTAATTTCTAATATAACATTATTCTTCCTTAGATGATCGCTGAAAGCTTCGCCAAACAGGTAGAGGTCCATTCTGCCTTAGTTAAGGTGCAAGCTGCGCTGGTGGATGGCCTCGCTCAGTATGGCGATCGGCTTCAAGCCAATGCAGATGCCATAAATAATTTGGCCAGGTCCCTCACGCCACAATAAATTATTTTATTTTATTTTATTTTTTGTCATGAAGACTGTTTTTTGTTTATATAAAAACCATTTTTTTTTAAATTATCTTAGGTTAGTTAAAATACTGAATACTGTTTTTATTTTTTATAAGTACCATTTTTTTTTAATTATCTTAGGCTAGTTAAAATACTGAAGACTGTTTTTGTTTTATATAAATACTATTTTTTTTTAATTATCTTAGGCTAGTTAAAATACTGTTAAAATACTTAAGACTGTTTTTATTTTATATAAATACTATTTTTTTTTAATTATCTTAGGCTAGTTAAAATACTGAAGACTGTTTTTATTTTATATAAATACTATTTTTTTTTAATTATCTTAGGCTAGTTAAAATACTGTTAAAAAACTGAAGACTGAAGTGAAATAAATTCACATTGGAAAGTGGATTTATTCGTGAAACAAAATACGTTCCTTATATAAATATGTTACCTGAACTTAGACATACCGCCCGATTTTGTGTTCTTGATAAATTGTCAATCTTGTTAAATAATAAAAAAAAAATATTTGTATGAAGTGTTTTTGAATTTTGCGTCTAAATAATCATTTAATTTTTGACGCAGAATTAAAGGTTAGGTTAGGTTCAAGTGGCTACCGTAGAGACACACCTAGGCCAGTATTAAAAGGCCCGTTGTGATACCACCAACACTAGGAAAGTCAGTTCCGGGACCCTGCCATATGGAAAATCCCGGTATTAACGGAATTCTCCACATAGCAGAATCCCGGGACTGACGTTCCTATACCGACACCGTTACTCCTCCTCGAACCATTTAGATGACTTGATGAAGGCCATCAGGTCCTTTATGTCCAGCTCCGTGACCTGGCGTAGGCTAACCAAGAAGGGAACTCCCAAAAAACGCATTCTCGCGCCACTTAAAGCCGGGCAGTTGCAGATGAGGTGCTTCACCGTTTCCTCCTCCTCATCATCCTTACAACTCCTACAGCATCGTCGGTAGGGCACACCAAGTCTTTCTGCGTGCCTACCAATGAGGCAGTGCCCAGTCAATACGCCTATTAATATGGAGATTTCTCTTCTCCTTAGGGCATAAATTTGTCTTGATCTTTTATGATCCCATTTCGGCCAGGTTTCTTTGGATATCCGGCATCCTGGAGATTGCAGCCATCTTTCGTTGGCTTGGCGGAGTGTGTACTCCTTCAGCATAAGCTTGCATGTGGCAAACGGCATACCTAAGCGCTCTTTATCCCGAAGAACCTGCTTGGTCGTGCCCTGCCTCGCAAGATCGTCTGCCCTACAATTTCCCTCAATGTCCCTATGCCCCGGGACCCATGTGAGGTTCACGCGATTCTGTTGGGCCATCTCTTGTAGAGATCGACGACAGCTGAGCGTCAGTTCAGAGTTGAACGAATAAGAGCCAAGGGATTTGATGGCCGCCTGGCTGTCGCTGAATATAAAAATGTCGTGTCCGATAGTGTGTTGGCCTATCCAAGCCGCGGCGTCCATGATTGCTGAAACTTCAGCCTGGAAGACACTGCAGTGATCAGGTAGTCTGAAGGAGAGCTCAAGGTTCAGATCCTTTGTATAAACCCCTCCTCCAACTCTGTCGACTAACTTCGAGCCATCAGTATAAATGGAAGTGCCGCCATGAGTGGCGGGACTCCGATCCGTACTCTCCCATTCTTCCCTGCTGGGAATGTTGATTTTAAAACAGCTATCTCCGACTGTTGTGGTCGCACAACGATCCGTGCTCAGCGGAAGAAAGCTATAGGATCCCAAAATACAAGCGTGTCCAGTAGTGCTTGCGCCCCAGCCGGACGTTTCCCTTAGACGCAGAGCCGATGCTGCTGCTACCCGGTGCCCTTCCAGATCGAGTGGCAAAATGCCAAGAATGGCCTGGAGTGCTTCATTGGGCGTTGTTCTTAACGCACCGCTTATACAGATCATGCAAGATCTGTGTACTTTACCTAGCAGATTAAGGTTTGTTGCCTTGCTCAGCGCAGGCCACCATACCACAACTCCATAGAGCATGATTGGTCGAATGATTGCGGTGTAGATCCATTTGCATATTTTGGGGCAGAGCCCCCATTTCTTTCCAATGGCTATTTTGCATGTGTAGAGTGTAATACACGCTTTCTTCTGGCGCTGAAGAACATTCTCCTTCCAGGTTAGTTTCCTATCCAGAACTGTGCCTAAGAACTTGGCTTTGTCAGCCAGGTTCAGGTGCAAGTCATTCAGTTTTGGTAGTGTTAGCGGTGGTATCTTATAGCGGTTGGTGAAAAGAACCAGTTCTACTTTTCCCGGGTTGATGGTCAGTCCGCAACGCGAGCACCATGAGGAAACCTCTCGCAGTGCTACTTGCATCAAGTCGCACAGGGTTTGTGGGAATTTGCCCCTATATACTATAGCTAAGTCGTCTGCATATGCCACTACCTTCCCGCCCCCCCAGCTTGTGTCTCGCAGCATCGAGTTGACAGTGAGGTTCCATAGAAGCGGGGAGAGAACACCACCCTGAGGCGTTCCCCTTGTGACATAGCGTGATAAGTCAACCGAGCCCAGTGATGAAACTATTCGTCTACCCCTTAGCAGTTGATCAATAAGTCCAATAAGAGACCTGCTTATGCCCAGACTTGTTAAAGCGGTGTTTATAGCATCAGGGCTTATGTTGTTGAAGGCTCCTTCAATATCTAAAAAGGCCGCAAGACAGTACTCCTTCTCATACAGCGATTTTTCAATAACAGAAACTAGGCAGTGAAGCGCAGTTTCTGTAGATTTCCCTTTGGTGTATGCATGCTGATAGCTACAGATCAGGTTGCTATCAATAGTAGAGGAGAGGTAGTCATTTATTATCCTCTCGAAGGTTTTGAGCACAAAGGATGAGAGACTGATCGGCCTGTAGTCCTTCGGCTCGTAATGAGACGCCTTCCCCGCCTTAGGAATAAACACTACCGTGGCACTTCTCCAGGAGCACGGAATGTAGCTAAGAGCCAGGCAGGCTGTATAGAGAAATACCAGCCATTTGGCTGATGTCTCCAGCGTGTTTATGAGTTGTGCAGGAATAATCCCGTCTGCCCTGCAGCCTTGAACGGTTCGAAGCTTTTAACCGCCCACCTAACCTTTTCCTCCGTGATGGGTATGTATACAGCCAGGTTTGTTGTAGGTGCTACGGGTTCCTCATGCAAGTTCCCTGGGAAGTGCGTATTCAAGAGCAGCTCTAGGGTTTCCCTCTCCGTGCTGGTCCAGGATCCGCCAGGTTTGCGCAAATAGCTTGTGGCTGTTTGAGTTTTTGAGAGCACTCGTCTAAGTCTCGCTGTATCGTCGACATTTTCGATCCCAGTGCAGAAATTTCTCCACGATACTCTCTTCGCCTGCCTCAGAGCTTTTTTGTAGGCCCTGAGTTTATTAAATTGTGTCCTACATGATTTTCGGAGCGAGTCCAGGTCGTAGGACCACCAATGCGGCCTATGTTTACCGCGTGGTTTTGGCACTGGGCAAGCCTGCTCTAAGGCATTCGAGAGCGCCGTTGTAAAGGTCTTTACCAGATCCTCCAACTCCCCTACTGATGAGGGGACTTGTGGGGGCAGTGCTGGTAAGTCCCTAGATAGTATTTCATTGTGTAGCTGCCAGTTAGTGTTACGTGGGTTGCGTTTCATAACCGGCTGCTCAACAGAAAAGTCTAGAACTATTTCTACGTACCGGTGGTCGGAGAATGAGTGCTCATCGAGAACGCGCCATTTTCTGACCCACTCATAAGCGCCTTCGCTGCAAATAGTGAGATCTATTACCTCCCTACGGGTTTTAGTAATAAACGTAGGTTCGTTACCCACGTTGCAAACTACCAGGTTAGTTGTTAACAAATAGTCCTCTAGCATTGATATCGGAGCTTCCCCACTGGACGTGATGAGCATTGGCGTCAGTTCCGATAATAAGATGACCCATGGAAAAATTTGCCACCAGGTCTTTTACCTCCCTCTGTGGCGGAGGTTCTTCGGCGTCGTAGGGCATATAGACCGACGCCATCGTCAGACTGGTACTGTCGACTGTTAAACTGGCAGCTGTAACGTCACCATTGGTATAGTTGGGCAAGAGAAATGCATTCAGCTCAGACTTAACTAAAATACAGGCTCTAACCCTGCCCCCCTCGCTGGCTCGAATAAGCTTATAACCCTTAGTCCCCAAACCGCAAATCCTTGAGCTGTTGACCCAGGGTTCTTGGATGAGGACCACATCTACGTCGCCTTTAGAGAGACGACTGATTAAAGCAGCCGAGGCTGCTTTAGATTTGTGCAGGTTTATCTGAATCACCACCAGCATGAGAGTGCTCAGACTTCCCTGCCACCGCCGTATCGTCGAGTTCCACCTCGTCTGGAGGCTTATCTTTCAACGACGATTTCATCAGACCACGGTTTGGCGTGGCAGAGATCCTACTAACTGTGGCAGTGTCAACTGTGGTGCGCTCAGGACTAGCTGCTATCACTGTGACGTTGAGGTCCTCCCCGTCCAGCAGGCTGTCTCCCATCTCCGAGCTGTTCACTGCTCCTTCGCCATTTGACGTGGCAGATACCATACTTTCCGAGTCGGACATCTCCGACTCCCCTTCCGGCACTGCGATGTCCGAGTCCTCCGGTGCAGCCGAAATAGCAGCGCGCTGTGCATCGCCGCGGTATACGTGGATCACGATCTGACCCATGCCGTAGTGCACTCGTCCATTGCACCGTTTAAGGGGCTCGAGTGCCTCCTTATTCAAGGTGAAGACCACTTGCCTATCAGGCCCTACCGCGTCCTCGACCAGATTTACACCCCAGTCCTGCGTCGGGAGAGACGGGTTCATGATCCTCAGCATCCTGAGAATTCTCTCAGGTTCAGCAGGGATAGCAGGAATCCACGCTCTTGCCCTTGGCCGCGCCGGGATGTCCTTCCAGTCGACAACCTCGATTCTTGCCCCTTGGTAGATCTCACCTAGTCTTGCAGCTGCTGCCTTGTACAGTGCAACCGTTTTTGCATCCTCGCAAGCGAATACCTTGATTCGGCCCTGGTGCCATCCCGCATCAGAACCCATCGGAGTGGCACCCGGAGACTCATCCATAATGTCGAGAAGGGCATTACCGATAGCGTTCCGGACGAACCGCCACTGGTTAGTTTAGTTCATGCGTTGTATGAAAGAAAATACCCAACACACTTGACAAAAAAATTCTGAAAATTCAGGGAAAATTTTTAGCGATTTTTAACTTGCACATTGTGAGAGTAAAATTGAATGGGCCACAAAACTGCATACTCAAAAATTTTCTAAAAATTGTGACAAAAAAGTTTCAAATTTTGATGCATTTTATTTAAAGTTAAATTACCTATATGAAATTTGTGTAAACTTTTAAATTTCTGTTTTAGTGGTTTCCGCTATAGAATTCGTTATACTAAAAATGAAAATTATTAAAAACACAGCTTCTTCTTGATTCATCGAATGATCTCAAATCTAATTTCTCTGCTATTATTTTGACCGTAGCTGTACAGTAAGCTCCCAGCTTATTTCGTGCACTAACATTTTTTTAAATTTTGCTAGACGGGGTACTAGAATAGTATTACCAATTTTTTTTTTTTACTAAAGCTTAGAATTCTATAACAGAAATCACATAAAAATGTACTTAAATTTTTGCACAAACGTCAGGGAAATTTTGGCAGAATTTCTACCGAGTTTCTGAGTGCGCAGATTTATAGGCCAATCAATTTCACAACTACAATGTGCAAGTTAGAAGTAGCTAAACATTTTCCGTGATTTTTAAGGATTTTTTTCGTCTCAACAACCTCGAAAAAAATTCTCAAAATCACGGAAAAGTTAGTGCACGAAATATGGATGTATAGTGGAGCTTGTAAATGTATATACAGTCAGTCACAAAAATAAGTATGTAAAGTTCTCAACAATTTCGACTTAAGCAAATTTATTTTAACTTAAACTATAAGAGAGCTTAACAAGATCCAATAAAATATATGTTTAAATTATGTTGCAAAAGTGTGGGAAAACTCACAAAAAATCCGCTAAATTTTATGCAAATTTTCAACTTTTTTGTCAGAGTAGGTATGCAGATTTGTAGCCTGTTCAATTTTAGTCTAAAAAAGTGTAAGTCGTAGGTACCTTAAACATTTCCTTTAATTGTTAGAATTATTTTTTTTTTGAGGTATCTTTAAAAAAAAAATCGAACAATTAAAGGAAATGTTAAGGGTACTTAAGATTTACACTTTGTTAGACTAAAATTGAACGGGCTACAAATCTGCATACTCCGAAAAATTCTGAAATTTTTAGAAAAAAGTTGAAAATTTGCATAAAAATCATTGGTTTTTTTGTGAGTTTTTCACACACTTTTACAACATAATTCGTGTTTTTGTTAGATCTTGTAAGCTCTTTTAAAGGAAATTAGTTAAAAAAAAATTAGCTGAAGTCGAAATTGGTGAGAACTTCCCGTGAAAGGGTGTATACTTACTTTTACGACTGTCTGTAGATAGTTATCATTACTTAAATATTAAGCTGTTTCTTGATAAAAATTAAAAATAAAATTGAATTGAATTACAGAAAATGTTAGAAATAATTTAATTAATTAGGAAAAGAAATTTGTTATTATTCTGTCATGAACACGTTTCGCGACAGAAGATGACGCATTTTCACTTTCATCGAATCCGCCTCCTATGTCAATTTCTTCTGCAAATATGTCATTATCGTGCGATTGCTGCTCTCCCAAACGAATGTTATGCAGTACTGCACATGCGTTAACAATTTTGCCACAAAACGTGGGATCATATAGGAGAACCCTTTGTCCCGAAAGGCACCTCCATGTCCCTTTAAGTACGCCAAACAATCTTTCAATAGGATTCCGGGCCTTGCAGAGCGCTTCGTTGTAGCGAAACTTAGGAGAACCTTCTGGCTCATTTGGTAAAGGCGTCATAAGCCACGGCTCTAGAGGGTATCCCGAATCTCCTACAATTACATATTGTTTACAGAGAAAATTAATGATGGATTACTTAATACGGGTTACCTATCAAAAACATATGATTCCCATTTTCATATGAACGCTCCATTACTCTTCTCACAGCAGAGGACCGCCAAATATACGAGTCATGTCGGGCTCCTGGAAACTTCGCATTCACATTTAAAATCTTTAAATTCGGGTCACATATCTATAGAGAATAAATGCAGCTTTGTATTAAGTAAATAATATTTTCTTACAATTTGCTTACCATTTGCACATTTAGTGAATGGTAACCATGATGGTTAACATACGCCTCTTCGTAATTTCTTGGGGCCAATATGGAGACATGGCTGCAATCAATGGCGCCAATAGTCCCACCTACAAAAGGTGCGGATGCGGAAGAAAAAACTTCCCTGGCAGCTTGTCTCTCCACTAGCGTCATTGGAAACTTGACTTCCTTTAAGAATAATCGCTGGTTTATCTCCTCCGTCACACGGTGTATGCAGCGACTTATTGATGACTGGCTCATTGAAATTCCCCACTGCTCTCCTACTGGACGTTGGTAGCATCCTGTGGCGTAAAAGCGCAAAGCAGAAAGAACCTAAACACACATAAGAATTTGTACAAAGCTGCGTTAAGGTCGGTCAAGTTGCTTACCTGTTTTTCGGGGGATATTGCTGTTATCCTTGATCCCCTCAAATATACCTCCAGCTGCTCCACTAGGGATTCTGCCAAATTTGGTCCCAACCGATATAATTTTCGGAATTCTGTGGGAGGCAGCTCGAATGGGTTATCCGCATCTCGCAGCATTCTCCTGTCCACTCTTAAAAGTGTGGACTCTTCCTCTCTCAACACCAAGCTACACGCAACATATTCAAACGCCATTTGAATTAAGTTTTGTGTTTTTAATTTGTTAATTTAATTTAAGTTTTGTGTTTATTATTTTTTTTGTTTTAGTAAACAACACCAAATTAGTCGTAGACAATTATTTCGCGTTAACAATAACAGCTGACATTTAGATAACAAATGTTGTCAAAGAAAGTTATCGTGAATAGCGAAATCGATAAAAGTGTTGTTAAGTCAGCATACCAATAACAACTCTTGTTAAAATAGCGTACTGAATTCCACTACTGGTAAGTCTACCATCGACCAGATTTTCACGATACGCCAAATCCTGGAGAAGACCCATGATAAAAGAATCGACACACACCATCTCTTTGTCGATTTCAAAGCCGCTTTTGACAGCGCAAAAAGGAGTTGCCTGTATGCCGCCATGTCTGAATTTGACTTCCCTGCAAAGCTTATACGGCTTTGCCAAATGACGTTGAGCAATACCAACAGCTCCGTCAGAATCGGGAAGGACCTCTCTGAGCCATTTGAAACCAAACGAGGCTTCAGACAGGGCGACTCCCTTTCGTGCGATTTCTTCAATCTGATGCTGCAGAAGATAATTCGAGCAGCAGAGCTAAACCGCAATGGTACAATCTTTTACAAGAGCGTGCAATTGCTGGCGTATGCCGATGATATTGATATCATTGGCCTTAACAACCGCGCCGTAAGCCCTGCCTTCTCTGGACTGGATAAGGAAGCGAAAAAAGTGGGTCTTGCCGTGAACGAGGACAAGACGAAGTATTTGCTGTCATCAAAGAAAGAATCGGCGCACCTGCGCCTTGGCAGCCATGTCACTGTTGATAGTTACAAATTTGAAACTGTGAGGGACTTCGTCTATTTGGGAACCAGTATCAACACCGAAAATAATATCAGTCTAGAAATCCAGCGGAGAATCACTCTTGCCAACAAGTGCTACTTTGGACTGAGTAGGCAATTGAGAAGTAAAGTCCTCTCTCGAAGAACAAAGATCACGCTCTATAAGTCTCTCATCATACCTGTGCTGATGTATGGCTCAGATTCATGGACAATGTCAAGAGAAGATGAGATGGCCCTTGGAGTATTTGAGAGAAAAGTTCTCCGGAAGATTTATGGTCCTTCCCGTGATGCCAACGGCGAGTATCGAAGGAAATTTAACGATGAGCTGTACGAGCTCTACGCAGATCTGACCATAGTCCAGCGAATTAAAGCCCAAAGACTCCGCTGGCTGGGCCATGTTATGCGAATGGACAAAGAAGCTCCAGCACAGAAGGTTTTCCTATCGTCGCCTGAATTCGGCAGCAGAGGAAGGGGGAGGCCTCGACTGAGATGGAAACAACAGGTGGAGGATGACTTGAACTCCCTTGGGGTTTCCAATTGGCGTCAGTTATCGCTAAAAAGGAATGACTGGCGTGCTTTGATATGCAACGGCCAAAATCGCTTAGGCGGTTAAGCGCCAATAAATGATGATGATGATGACATGTTTTTCACGCGAGTAGTGGAATTTTTTTAAAAGATTTTCCGTGTTTCGATTTGGACGTAATTTTTTTGGCACTAATTGACAATGAATGATATATTTTTTGGATATATATATTCTAGAGGCAATCACTACTTAGTTATACTATTTTTATGTTTTTTGGAAGGTGCTTCAAGTTTTCAAGTTATGCAGCATAATCAAAATCATATTTAAGAAATGAATATAGGATACTTTGCCAAAGGAAGCATACCTCTAAAACGAGTTCTGATGAACCGTTTAGAATTTTGAAATCGGCTGAAAATTTGATTTTAAATGATTTTTTTTTACGAAAAAACTGAAAGTAAAACGGCTTTTGACCTTAAAACCAGTTTTTGGGGGTGTTACAAATTGTTTGAAGGGTGTTTCTTAACACTAAAATATGTAATAACAAATGGACCACTTCCTCTATATAAGAATCAATTGAAAATTTTATCGAGGAAGTACAAAGATTTAAAAAAACTTTGCGAAAACCAAGGACTGAAACGAAACCGTAACCGTAACCGATTAAAACCGATTCATTTTTCAAAACCGAAACCGTAACCGTTATTTTGATCTGGAAAAGACCGAAACCGAAACCGTTTCAAAAGCCGGAACCGGTTCCAAACGGTTTTGAATTTTTTCAATACCTTACTTCTGTGAGTGGGCACATAGGTACTTCCTTTTACAAACAGGTACCCTGAAAGTTTTCATGGAAGATTGTCGAGCAACGTTTTGACTATAGTTGAATGAAGCGATCGAAACAAATTTACGAGATCCGAAAAAGAAATGTTCAGGCTTGTCTCGGAAAGCGCCACTAATTTTAATGTTTTTACCGATTTATACATTTCATTTGGCTTCCATTTTAATATTTTTTTAATAAAAAAGTAGAGTTAACTTTAGGAATTTGTTTTGCAGAAATTTCATCCATGCATAGCGTTAATAAATGTATTATTATATTGGAGAAATCCCATCATGGCCGCAGGAAAAAAGTTATGAAAATTCAGACCTATTTCGTAGCTACATAGGTAGTTGAGTATTTTAGTAGTAAAATTTTTTTTTTTTCGTGTTTTTATTTGGAAACCGAAACCGGAACGAAACCGTAACCGAAACCGAAATAAATTTTGAAGAACGAAACCGGAACCGAAACCGAAACACGTTGCAAAAACCGAAACCGAAATCGGAACGTTATTTTAATCGGTTTCAGACCTTGGCGAAAACAACACAATACCTCGACAGTTTCACAACGAGTTTTTAAATTTGCAACACGAAGAGAATGTCAAGGATCGCCTACCTGGGACAGACCAAGAGGAAGACTGCAATCGAAAGATTCAATTTCCATATGTATGTATATAATTTGCATTTCAAAAGTGGTTTTGAAGAACACCTTTATTTTCATACATATTAGTTTAGTTGCATACCTTAAAAACCGTTTTTCAAAGAAAAAAATTGAATTTAACTCAAAAACTTAATTTAACACGTGCATAATTGGAAGTATCAAAAGAAGAGAACAGAAAACAAATATTTGTTGAAAAAAAAATTTTGACGTAGCAGCCAAATTTTTCAGACAGTGGCTTAATTTTTGTGAAAGAAAATCAAGGACTGAACCCGAAACCGTAACCGTTATTTTTATCTGGAAAAGAACGAAACCGAAACCGTTTCAAAAGTCGGAACCGGTTCCAAACGGTTTTGATTCTTTTTAATGTTTCACTTCTTTTAGTGGGCACAAACAGGTACCCTGAAAACATTCATGGAAGATTGTCGAGCAAGGTTACAAAAGACAAGTTTTGACCTCAGTATAAAAATTATGAAAGAGGAACTATAGTCAAGTTGAATGAAGCCAAGGAACAAAATTTACGAGATCCGAAAAAGAAATGTTCAGGCTTTTCTCAGAAGGCACCACTCATATTAATGTTTTTGACGATTCATACATTTCATTTAGCTTTCATTCTAATATTTTTATAATAAAAAAGTACAGTTAATTTTAGGAATTTGATTTACAGAAATTTCACACAGAGCCAAGA
Organism: Campiglossa producta; assembly: GCA_964058755.1. NCBI lineage: Eukaryota > Metazoa > Arthropoda > Insecta > Diptera > Tephritidae > Campiglossa > Campiglossa producta. The sequence continues at coordinate 133,840,948 of CAXKVI010000001.1, forward strand.
AGTTCACCTATAATCAAAGAGATCGACGTCTAAAAAAGCTTTTTGGCCGGGGAGAGCGAGTGGGGACAAATTTGAAGAAATTTGTGCTAGGAAATCTTCTAAATTTTAGCTTGAATTTCTTCTCAAATTTATTGAAAAGGAAATCGGCTAAAAACAAGGAGTTAGCTTCTTATTTATGAATTTTTTATGTACTTTTGTCAAAAGTTAGAAGAAATCTGCTTGTTTTTATGAGAAAACCTGTTTAAAGTAAATTAATGAGGACATCCTCTTATTTTCTCTAGATTCATATTGAATTTATTGAAAAGGAAAACTATATATTTTTAGAAGATCCCTTATTAATTCAAATTCAGGTATGCCTTCTTCGAATGTGTAATTCGACGCTACCAAGCACAAGCACACGATAGCATCATGGTAGAGATCTCCGTTCAGCAGTTAATAATTCTTAGTTCGATTCGCGGTGAAGGCAATAAGGCAAGTGGACATGTGGTGAGGCAAAAAGAACAAAGGTGTAATTAGACGTTGGCAAGTTAAGCATACGATGGCATGGTAGTGTAGATTAGACTAGACTGACTAGACATCTGGGTTGAGCGTTAATTTTTTTTTTTTTTTTTAGTTTGAAATATTAAAAAGAAAATCTTCTTAAAATTATGTGATTATCTACTCAGTTTTATTATTATTGGAAAAATATCATAGAGAAATCCTTCTGATTTAGAGGGCATTTTATGTGACTTTTTGCTCTGTGCATTCAAATCTCCACCTTTGAATTTTATAAGGCCAATAGGATTCTTTGAATTTCAAAAGTATTTCATTATATTTCGTAACAATATGTTTTCTAGCAAAAATAATTGTATATATCTTGAAATTTTGCAATTATAGTGAACTTTTTAAACGTCATACACGGCGTATGAGTAACATTTGGTTATTCGAGTAAGATAAGTTCAGATAAATTTTATTCATAGAAATAAAACTTACATTACGTTCAGGATCTCATGGAAACCTTTCATCTGATACCCATATTGTGAAATCATTTTCTATTTTTATTAGATTACAACTTACATCAAGTTTTTAGAAAGGGTTGAAGGGTAATATTTTTAAAGGACATTATTCCAGGACATGGATAAAGGATTATTAAGGAAGTTATATTGAGCCTGCATTCCAATTATCCTTTAAATTAGTAACCACATATCCACATTTTGTTGAAATTTTTCGAGATTCTCTACTACGTTTGATTCTTTAAAGGATATCCTGAGCATCTAGTAGAGAAAAAATACCGATTTCCTAATTATGAAGTCCTTAAACGGCAAGTATACAGCAATGTGAGAAAAATTAGCAAAACTCAGTGGAATGCATTAAGGTTTTACGAATTGCATAAACCTTTGTCAGGATATTTTTGGATGCATAATCGTCCAAATTAGGGGGTATGTTTAAATAAAACAACATTGATTTTTTGGGACAGCCTAATGTAGGTGAATAAATCATTAAGCTTTATTTTATAAGTTTTTTTGAAAAAGCGAATCAAATACAATGCTCTGAATAGATGAGTCCATACTCGTAAAGTAGTATGAAGTAGCAATTATTTCTCTTCACACGCAAACAGCCGGTATTTTAGAGTGGATAGTAATTCCTTCCCGAATATTTACTTCCATATGTATGAGACGATCATCGGCTATACCACATGACAACTCCATTGAAGGTACTTGGAGTGCCGAAAAAAATAATGCAGTTTTCTTACAATCAACCGAACATGATGCCTCAATTTGTTCTTTTTCTTTATCGTCTTCACCGGGATTAATGGCTCTCAATTCCAAGTTCTGATAACGTGTTGTTATTGTTGCCATATCGGTTTCGGCTACTAAATTCATTTCACCATTAGAGGTCGCGTAAAAAATTATATTTGGTGAAAGATTCTTTATTTTGTCAATCAATCCACGTATTAATCGGTTAGATGGTACATTTAAGACCAATTTGGATGTGGGTATTTTTGGTATTGCATAATGTGGCCAATCACATTGTGGTATTACATCCACTGGAACGTGGTGCACGGCACGACGTGATTTATCCGAACTTTTAGCTGTCGCATCTATATCGACCGATAAACAAGGAAATTGAAGATTCGTTAACTTCAACTTAAAATAGCTTGGGTTGTTTCGTAATAAAGAAAGTGCTGTTCCAAGATTTAAAGTTGGTACACTTAGTAAAATATGCGGATCGTCCTCATTGTCAACACCCTGCAACGTGTACTCATTAAAATATAGCTTTGGATCAATGTCAACCCACACCAATGGTGCTGTACTACCAGACTCTTCATTCACAACAAAATTTACTTTATCCAAAGAAACATTCATTACACATGTTTTAGCCAACTTTGATAACGATTGAACGATGTATAGGAACTCGCGCATGTATTCAGGATCCTGCATCATAGCACGAAACTTCATGGTTCTTTTTGTTTTGTATGACTAATGATGTATGTACATACAAACATATGGTTTTGTCGTGATGTCCTCTATGGCCTTGTTGTATGGTACGAACGCATTGCATAGCATAAAGAATGAAAAAAGAAAAATATTCAAGTTTTCTTTGTGTTTTGGGCATTTCAAGTCTAATTTGTATCATACTAAAATTACATAATCCAAAAACTTGATTTTTAAGCCATTAAACATCGTCAATAGATGGGCACGGACTGCGGTATGAAGAAAGATAATAAACCGAAACTTTTTTAAGCTTAAGGATGTGCTTTTTTAAGCTTAAAGTTGGCTCTGTTAGAACAATACTCTTTACAAAAATAACTAGTTTCATTGTCTTTGAGGAACTTCGTGATCAATATAAGAACTCTGAAAAAAATTTTTGTTTTTGTTTTGAAAAAAAATTATATTGACTTCACCGAGAACCGAACTCGGAATACCTAAAACAACAAAATTTTCTGTTAAAACAACAGCTAAAACTGTTCACGAACGAACAGCATCTGTTGTTTCAACAGATATATCGTTTGGATGGTTTTTGAATGTGAAATCTGTTGTTTTAACCTGTAATCCAGTTCGTTCTACTGTATTTTTTCTCTGGGTGTAAGAAATCAGTTCGTTTTCTGCAAGATTTCCCTTTGAAAACATTAATAAATCAAATCTTCTTGATTGGAACCCTAAGAAATCAATTCATTTTCTGGAAGGTTCCCCTTTGAAAACATTAATAAGTCAAATCTTCTTGTTAGGAACCCTAAGATCGTCTTATTAATACTAATAAACAGTTATCTGCAAGTTTTCTCTTTGAAAACATTAATAAGTCAAATCTTCTTGTTTGGAACCCTAAGAAATCAGTTCGTTTTCTGCAAGATTTCCCTTTAAAAACATTAATTAGTCAAATCTTCTTGTTAGGAACCCTAAGATTATCTTATTAATACCTACAATTATACAGAAATCAGTAAATAAGTCATATCTTCTTGTTTGGAACCCTAAGATCATCTTATTAAAATGAGAAGTTTTTTCTCTTTCACCTTTTTCCATATTTTCAAGGAAATCTTGAGAAGGTTTTCTTATTAATAACACATATAAAAAAAAATAGCAAAGAAATAATAAGAAATTGCACTTAATAATATCAATAAGAATTTCCTTATTAAACCAAATAGATTTGCGTATAGTTTTTTTTTTCGTTTCCGTCGTTGCGACTACCCCTGAACCCAAAAACCGCTCATAAAGACAATATTGTTAATTTTATTAGGCATTTTTGGCTCTGTGTATGTCGTCGATTTGAGTTACTAATGCAGCTATACTAAGCTGATGAACTCTTTTAGTTTCCGTTAAACTTTGTCGTATGAACTAGGTCACACGCGATTTCGTCTGATTTCAATAGTCGATTTTCCAATAACTTAACTATAGGGTCAGAAAGTTCAAAGAAAGAGGTATGTTCGTGTAAATTTTCTAGTCGAAATTCCTTATGACGTTTTGAGTTTTACTTTGAGCAAAAAAAAAAATAAAAAATCTAGTTATAATTACACAGTACAACAAAATTTGAATTTTTGTTTGGAACAGAGTCACCATGGTACTTTTCTGAAAGGCGGCATCGCATAGATTATTTTTGCCGTCCAACTAACGAAATTTCCCGTCGAGGACTCCTTTAATCATAAACTAGCAAAAACTAGAGTTCACCCAAGAAACAACTAAAATACATGAGACATTCCATATGAAAACGTCTAATTCAAAAACTGGCTAGTCTCGGCTTTCGCTCAAACTTTGAGGGACACTTCTTTAGGGTCCGAACGGATCAAATTTACACACATTTAATTTTTATAACCACTGGTTTCGGACTGGTCGAATTTCAAAGTTTGGAAAACGTCGTTTTTAGGCTTACCCTATTATAGCTGTACACTTGTTTCTATCAGAGATATCCTTGCATTCGATACGGCGTTTTAAAGGTAAACGAGTTTGGTAAAGGTTGCTTGACAAGGCATAAGAAATATATGCTCGTTTTTTTCTTGAGGCATTTCTTGGCAGGTGGGTAGTCCGCTTTAGTATGAACATAACAAAACAAAATGTTGAGGTATTAGAAGCTAAAGGTCAGGACTGGAGTCCATAACAAATTCCTATTTTTATCTCTTGAGAAACATGTCCGTTTTAGAGCCTGAAAACACGATTTTTGAAAACTTACAAATTCCGAGATAATAATTTACCTATAAGGAGTGAGTTTTTTGGCCGATGAATTGGTTAGTTTCTTCTAGGATATGTACCCTTAATTTCTGAACAAAATTGAATGACTACTTAAAACAGTGAAGACGCCAGAGCCAGCTAAATTTGACAAAAAAGGATAAAAATGATGAATTTTAACTTCCAGGTTTATTATACCAGGTACACGCTATATGATTTATTATTTACTTTTGACCAAACTACTCTCTTTTCCCATAAAACGCCGTATCGAATGAAAGGATATCTGTAATAGAAACATGTGTACAGCAATAATAGGGTAAGCCTAAAAACGACGTTTTTCAAACTTTGATATTCGACCAGTCCGAAACCAGTGGTTATAAAAATTAAATGTGTGTAAATTTGATCCGTTAGGACCCTAAAGAAGTGTCCCTCAAAGTTTGAACGAAATCAGAGACCAGCCAGCTTTTTGAATTAGACGTTTTCATATGGAATGGCTCATGTATTTTAGTTGTTTCTTGGATGAACTCTAGTTTTTGCTAGTTTATGGTTAAAGGAGTCCTCGACGGAAATTTCGTTATTTGGACCCCCCCCCCCCCCCCCTATTTTTTTATGAGGAATATTTTTCCCGAAGGTGTCGTAAAGATATTGTTAACAGTAGACTCAATATGACCCCCTTAACCTTTAAGTGCAAATTAAAAAAAACTCAGACGAGCTGGACTATAAGTTTGTTCGACAAAAATGATCTGTGCGATGCCGCCTTTCAGAAAAGTACCATGGTGACTCTGTTGCAAAATGGCTGTTGTACAGTGTTATTATTTTCTGAAAATTATTACGCATGATGGAATATTAAAAAAATTTTAAAAAATTATTATGGTTGAGGAAATTCTGTTAAACTCAAAGATAAAACCTGCCACAGTATAACCAGTACTTGCACTGTGGTGAAAGTCCTCTTCGGCGGTGAATTTTTCAGAGTTGAAATCCGTGGTAGTATGGAATTTCATGTACGCATGGTTGCATGTCAGCAACAAAAAAACTTAAGAAATATTTTAACGAAAAGATTAATTTTAGTGCATGTATTCCATGAATTAATATAAAATCGTCAATGTACTGCACTACAACAAGTATAAAAAATATACATATATTAAAGGTCATATTCTAAAATTCCGTACAAATGCACATTGATGATCGGACCGCTCTGGGCGATTCCAGTAAATAGTAGTTTGGCTTAAAAAAAGCACCCCTGTTAGTTGGTGAATTTTCAATTCTAACAAATGCCGTGAAAGACTAAATGCGCTTGCTCAGGAATATATTTCATTAATTTAATAATGCTTTTTTCCGAAACTTTCGACAGAAAGCATTTAAAGCCAGCAAACACACATCCGCACACATGTGCTTTAAATAAACTAACAAACAACATCCGAATGTAAACAAACTTTGCCCGCCCGTTAAAATAGAACGGGCTCGAATTTGCCGCCATGACTATCCTCATAGGGTAGGTGAAATTTCCACAAGTAATAATAAACACATACACTCATAACAATCGAAAAGTTAAATTTATAATTAAAAGTACCTGGGTGACCGAGCTTGCTCGGTGCTATCAATTTAATGCTAACTTTACTTACCAACCTTGTGAGATCCCTACGAGGGCAGGCACCTTGACGTTGGTGTAGGGGCTTAATCCGCTGGGCAGGCGTATCTAGACGTTGAGGCAAAGAGCGCTTCGGCTCTCACCCCCTCAACAGCTGGGGACGCATGCTCGGCGGCAACTAAGAACTGCCACCTCCTAATCCAAAGTGTTATGCGACACCGTGCTTATTGGAATGGTTTGCAGCCAGGGGGTTCACAATACCGGCTGTATTATAACGGCGCCTTCTCAACACCGGGTCACCTTGGGAAGTAACTATGGCCTTACCGCGGCAAGGGGCTCTGCCGCGGCGTACCGAACAAGTTCCCCACTATTTATATTAGACCGCTATGCTCGCAAAGTCGAGACGGCGGTCGTACGAACAAGATGATGAACATATACAACAACAAAAAACAAAACAAAAAGGATGAGGAGAGAGGTATAAGGCGGGCGACTCGGAGTTACTCGAGTAGCCATCTCGACGAGCTATAACCTGACGAGCGGGGCCTGTTCGAGGAATTCGAAAGGGATGACGACGTGGCAACTACTAGTCAGGGGCTCAGACGACAAGTCGCTATAAGGGCTGCACGTAGGGCGGAACAGTTGGACCAATCGCGTGGCAGCCTGGTCGAAGGAACTGCACCGGATGGGGCGAATCCCACCATAATCCTGCTCCCCCAACTGCCACCAGCAAGGCAGGGCCCGCTCCAGCTAACTTTGAGGGGGCAGCACTAAACGTAAGGCGGAGCATTTAAAGGAGCCGGGTAAGCCCGGATCTCCTAGGGAAGAAGAGCAGGCGACCAAGAAGGCTGCACTGCACGAACGCGGGAGGATGGGTGAGACTGAACGCAGGGAGGTTCCTTCAAGAGTAAGGATATCCTCATCTGAGAGTTCGGGACGCAGTAGCCCACGGAGGGGCAAACATGGTACCGGCGGATCCCATAAGGAAGGACCGAAGGGGGGAAGGAGGACAAGTAGGAGGGCAAGACCACCAACAACACCACGCTTGGGGACCCCTGGAGGGCTAGATGATGAAAGAAGGAAGGGTGGCGGTGGTTCCAAGGGACTACCCTGCGGAATTCCTAAGCCAGTAACAACTCACAAGGTTTGACAGGTGCACCATTGACGACACGGAGGGGGGACGATATACCCCCTACGCACATGGTCACTATGTTCCTGCCCATGAACGAGGACTGGACGGTTGAGTTCATGTTAAAGCTCTTACGAGCCCAAAATGGTGGTCTGAACACGCGGATGTGGTGCATCATCAGCTCCAGAGTCGAAGAGGGGGGAATCCGCTTGAACACCGTGGTAGACGAGGGGTCGTTCGAAGCAATCAGGACTTCGGGTTTCCAGGTGTATTACCGGTATAGCTATATACCAGTACAACCGTGGAAACAGAAGGTGCCGAACACTGATGTTTGCAACAATGTGGTGATGCAGAGTGAGCAGGTTTCGGGAGAAGCGGTTGAGGAGGGGGCACCCGAACCCTCACAAAGCTCCATCACAAGCACGCTAACTGCAGGGTCCAGCACTATCACTGGAGTGGACCCTGCGGTCCCTAGCACCCAGGAGTTGCTGGAGGGTATAGACTTCCGCAACCTGGACCTGGAAAGCAGAGGGGGGGAAGACACTCGGCTGTCTGAGGTAGACGAGCCGATGGAGGATCAGCAGTGATGGGCCGCGGCGTAACTGCGGTAGCCCAGATTAACCTCCACCACGCGAAAGCAGCTTCGGCTGTACTTGCGAACAAATTCGCACTGGAGGATCTGGGCATAGCGCTGATCCAGGAACCGTGGGTCATCAACGGGCAAATCAGAGGACTGAGAGGAAACAGCAAGGTAATTTGGGATCTTTCTCAGGAGAGACCCAGAGCATGCGTGATGCTAAAGAATTCTATTGATTATTTTTGCATTACAGAGTTTATGAACCAAGATTTAGTGGCTGTGCAAACGGTGATGGAGGTTGACGGTGCAAAGAGGAGCATCGTGTTTGCTGCGGCATATTTCGCGGGCAACAATAACAACTTCCCGCCGGAGAATGTGACGAAACTGCAAGACTTCCGCTAGTCATCGGGTGTGATGCCAATGCGCATAACGTACAATGGGAAAGTACGGACACGAATCAAAGAGGTGAGTGTCTTTTAGAGTATATCATAAGTAACGACCTAAGTATTTATAATGTGGGGAACTCACCCACCTTTGTCACTAGGGTCCGAGAAGAAGTGCTAGACATTACCATAGGGAACAATCTGGCCGATGCTCTGGTTTCGAGATGGGAGGTGTCATCTGAACCTTCACTCTCAGACCATCGCATCATCCAGTTCATTGTATGGGCCGAGGGGGGAACTAACCTACCCAGGAAAAGCCCTAGGAAAACCGACTGGGAAAAAATCAATAGCATCATAGAGTTCAACCTTTCCTGCACTAGAAGAAGTAAAAGGGGTACAAGTTCTGAGGATCTAGAGGAGAGGGTGAACAGCATCAATCAAGTGGTGATTGACGCCTTTAACACTAGTTGTCAGGATTCCAAGGGTAAGAAATATAAGACCCCATGGTGGTCGAACGAGCTCTCAGCTAGGAGATGCAACGTGCGGAAGCTCTTTAATCGAGCAAGACGCACCGGTCACTGGGAGGAATACACGACACACCTTACAGAGTACAACAAAGCAATTAGAAACTCCAAAAGTAGCAGCTTCAGGAATTTCTGCGAGACAATTTGATATATTCCAAAAATTTGGAGGCGTGCCAAGGTTGTCTTCATACCCAAGGCAGGGAAGAAAGACTACTCATCAGCGAAATCATTCAGACCCATCAGTTTAACTTCCTTCGTTCTCAAAACGATGGAAAAGATAGTGGATCATGAGATCAGATTGAACACTCTAAGGTACAGCTTTTATCAACGAAATGTGGTGCATATACACTGATAGATCAGACGAAGGTGGAATATAACAAACAGCCAAGTAAATATGGCATTTATTTAGAAGAACTCTAATACACTTAAACTCGATGTCATCAATAAGGGGTATATTCACTTCTTCAGATGGTATTGAAGAATGTACAGCCACCAGGACGCCGCCCCCGGTTCTGTTTAAGCGATCGTTTCTATATGTCTGGAACTCGTCACAAAAAATTTCAGAGTCAAAGACATGCGGTTTCAACCATGTTTCAGTAAAAACAATAATATTATAGTCGCAATTGATAGTTTTTAAATAGAAATCAGTTAATTTAGTGTTCAAACCTCTAACATTCTGATAGTAGATGTTAAAGGCAGAATTTACAATGAGTTTTTTGGATCGTCGTTGAGGCTAGGAAGTCGTGCCAAATTTGGGGGATTCGCATCAGGTTTAAAAATAAATTCGCGAACAAAAGCCCCAGGCGGCCAGAACGAGCTATCCAAAATAGTATTGTAATCGGTTTCTAAAACATCGATCCTAAAGGAAGCTACACTTCTATCATAATTAAATTTAAATTTGTTTATAACAATATCTTTAGCTTTTACTTTAGATTTTATATAGGACTTAAGGTCATCAGCCGAAGTTTTTTTGTCAAATCTAGACACAAATATCGTTTTTTTCGGCGGAACCACAACCAGCTTGTTGACTATTGGCTTGGATGTGATAGTAATAGTTGGATTTTGTGGAGGCTGAAGGTTTTCTCTTAAAGCCTTAGAAAAGGACGGAACCACTGCCTGCGGATTAGGTGAAGTCAGGTTTATTAATTCAAGGGCCTGAGGTGTTGTGGCACTCTGAGTGGGGATTGGATGATCTACAGCCCCAGACGAATTATTATTGTAAATAGTTCTATTATTAGGATCATCCAAACACTTGAAGGACTTAAACAAGTCCTCAAAATGCTTGAATTTTTTCGTTATAATAGAAAATTCCTTCCCAATTTCCGAAAACGCGTTTCTCGTTTCCCTAAAAAGCTTGTAGAGATCAACTTCCTTTGATCTGCATTTTACGCACGACCAACGTAAGCCCTTGTCTTCATTTAAAGCGTCCGCAACTCTACCGGTCAAGCCTGCACATTTCATATGTCCAAGCCCATCACAGAGCCAACAAGACAAGTAGCGTTCGGACTCACGTAGGACTCAGGTAGGTCAACTAACACATCCCTATATCAGCTGACCACGGAGATAAGGAGTGCGTTCGGGTGCGGAGAGGTGGTGGTGTGCGCCTTCCTAGACATAGAGGGAGCTTTCGACAACACTTCACATGGAAGTGTAAGTCAAGCATTGGAGCGAAAAGGAGTCCAACAATCAATAATACGGTGGATAGACTCGCTACTCCGTACAAGGATAGCAGAAACCGCCGTGGGGGAGGAAAACGTTCAAATAAGAACTACAAGAGGGTGTCCACAAGGAGGAGTTTTATCACTCCTTCTGCCGCTGTGGCCATAGTGTTTCGCATTCCAGCTCTCGGACGCCGTAAGCCTTAGTGCTGCTCCTGTGGCCATTACACCAATGTGCATATCTAGCGGTAATTGGTCTAAGATGATGTTGAGTGCGTCTGTCGGGCAGGATCTAAGTGCGCCCGTTACGCCTCCGAATGCCGCTCGTTGTATCTTGTTTAGGTTATTGATGTTGTACTGTTTGTCTAGGGCCGGCCACCAAACTAACGCCCCATACGATAGTATGGGTCTTATGACTGAAGTGTAGAGCCACATCATCCGTTTTGGTTTTAGACCCCAGTTCTTGCTTACTATTCTTTTGCAGGAGTAGTAGGCAATGTATGCTTTGTTTATTCTTTTCTCAACGTTCAGTTTCCAGTTGAGTTTGCTATCTATTTCGACACCGAGGTATTTTACACTCTGGGAGAGTGATAGTTCAGTGCCGTTAAGCGAGGGTGGACGGAATTGAGGGATCTTGGTTTTGTTGCTAAACAGTACTAGTTCCGTTTTACTCGGGTTGATGCCTAGACCACTAGCAGAGGTCCAGGCCTGTAGCTTCCGGAGTGCCCTTTCGAAGATTTCGCTAAGCGTTGAGGGGAACGGTCCCGATACTGCAATAGCAACGTTGTCAGCATATGCTACTACCTTAACCCCGTTTTTGTTTAGCTCGAGAAGTATATCGTTCGGTGCGACCACCCACAGTAGTGGAGAGAGAACATCTCCTTGAGGTGTACCCCTGCTCACTGTTCTAGTTATTGTGGCTGATCCCATGTTCGCTTCTATCTGTCTGTTCTCTAGCAAATATTGCTGTCTATTCCAGCCTTTTGGAGGGATTTGACAACTGTGCCTGTTTCTATGTTGTTGAACGCCCCTTCTATATCTAAGAAGGCTGCCAAAGTGTATTGTTTGTAGTGAAGCGATCTTTCAACTGTGCCTATGATTTCGTGAAGCGCAGTCTCCGTTGACTTGCCTTTCATGTACACATGCTGCGCGACGGAAAGGCCCAGTTATTACTGATCTTATGTGGAGATCCAGAAGTCGTTCCAGAGTCTTCAACATGTTGGATGTGAGACTTATGGGTCTATAGTCGTTGGCATTTTCATGCGAACGCCTACCCGTTTTGGGGAGGAATATGACGTGAACTCTCCTCCAGCTCCGCGGGATGTAGGTCAGAGTGATACTCGCCCTGAATACCCTGGCCAACCAGCGGACCATTTTATCTCCTAGCTTCTGAAGCATCACTGGGGTGACGCCGTCGGGTCCAGGAGATTTGTATGGGGAGAAGCTGTTAATTGCGTGTCTAATCTTTTCCCTGTCCAACAACGTTGCCAGTAATTCCTCGGGGGGCTCGGAGACCCTACCCTGGGGTACATGTACTGGCGCGTGGTCGCTGGCAGGGAAGTGTTTATTCATTAGGGTTGCTAGGGATCCCTCCGCTGAGTCTGCCCAAGAACCATCTTCCTTTCTCAAGAAAAGATTATTTACATGCTCTTTGGACAGGATCTTGCTCAGTCTGGAGGCTTCCCGTGTGTTTTCTATTGTAGAACAGAAGGTTTGCCAGGATTGAGCCTTCACCTTCCTTACTGCTTTCTTGTAGGTTTTGAGCGTTTCCCTATATGGCCGCCAATCTTTGGTATTGTAACATACGTTGAATGTTTTTAGTACTGCTGTTCTCAGATTCCTAAGCTCACCGTTCCACCACGGAGGAGATTTCTTCTTAAGAATGCTGGCAGGGGTAGATTTGTTATACGATATTGCTAGAGTGTGCTCCAGTTTGTCCACTGCATCATCCAGCTCTTGCGGGCTGGTGATGTCAGGGTAGGGCTCTCTTAGCGTTAAGGATTTCTCGGAGAGTTTGACGAATTTGTCCCATCTAGTTCTTCGGTTCCGGTACCGAAGAGGCCGACCCGGACCATACCCTATGTCGAAGAAGATCAAGCGATGGTCAGATAGGGAGGCTTTGTCTGAAACCTCCCAGTTACTTACCAGCGCTGAACCATTATCCGTAGACAGGGTAAGATCGAGGACCTCCTCCCAGCCCTGGAATCTATCCGAACTCGGGAAAAAGAAAGTAGGCTTAGAACCCCTATTGCAGATCCCCAGGTTCGAGTTAAGAATATAGTGTAAAAGGGACTCACCTCTATCGTTGATTGAAGTCCTGCCCCACATAGAGTGTCTTGCATTTGCGTCGCTGCCGATAACGACGTTTTGGTTTTTGTTGTGATCCCGGAAGTGTTTGAGTTCGGTAGGTGGGGCCGGCCTGTCATGAGCCATGTAGGCTGAAATGACGAAGACCGGCTGCATATCGTCACCTTCCAACTTTACCACCGTTACGTCTGATGTACTGTAATTTGAACATAGGAAAGCCAACATAGAACTGGGAGACAAGAGTACCTGGGATTCCTCGAATGTGGGTAGATACCACGGGAACAGGACCCTGGTATGGTACACCGATGGCTCGAAAACTCCAGAAGGAATTGGAGCGGGAATACACGGTCCCCGCACCAATTTGTCAGTCCCCCTTGGAGAATACCCGATCATCTTCCAGGCAGAAGAAGTTGCTATAAGCCTGTGTGCGGATATAATTTTGCGACGCGGCTACTCCGACGAGAACATCACTATACTAAGTGACAGCCAAGCCGCACTCAAGGCGATATGATCCTGTGAGATAAAATCCTCACTGGTGCTGGAGTGCGTACAGAAACTAAAAGAGCTATCAACTAGAAATAACCTCAGACTAGCATGGGTTCCAGGCCATGCGGGCATAGAGGACAATGAAAGAGCGGACCAACTTGCAAGGGCAGCGGCAGCAACAAAGCCCATAGGCCCTGAACCTTTCCTAGCCATCGGAGAACACACGATACAAGAGATGCTCAGGAAAGAGGAGTCTGATATGAGAGAAAGCCATGTTGGGAGGATATAGCACAAAGCGGTTCAAAGAGATAATAAACCTGTCCAAAAATAGTCTTAGGATTATAACAGGTGTCCTCACCGGGCATAGCAGGCCCACATGCACAGAGTGGGCATTTCGTCTAGCAGCCTGTGTCGAGTGCAAGCACGTACGTGAACTAAAGCCGATCCCAATCTTGGATTTCTTGAAGGTGATAGGCCTCGTTGACGTGCTATGAGTATATGAGGGCACAATAGATCTTAAGGTCGCAGTGCAATACCTCAATTCAATTATTATTATAACCTTGTGAGAATGTGTTACACTGTCCTTTATATGTGGGCTAATTATTAAAATTTTGTAATTTTCGTAGCCGTAATGGACTTTTTGCGGACAACCCTACTTGAAAATATTTTAGTTGGTATGTCAGCGAAAATACCTTTCATTTGATACCCATATTGGCATATCTAGCTCCATAAATAAAATAAAATTAAATAGATGGCAACCCTGTAAACCGCCCCAAGTGACAACCCCAAAGTGTAGTCTTAGAATCAATTATACTATCTATATGCCAAATTTCATCCCAATCGGTCAAGCGGTTCTCGAGATAGTACCGGACCTACAAATATACAAATAATGTATAACCTACAGTACCTCCACATTTATAAGTACGCCTAAATCTATGCCCATATTCCGTGTGTATATGGAAAATATGACGCGGACTTATGTAAAAGATATGTAAATTGGCACACTTAAAGCAAAAAATAAAATCGAAATAGTACAGACTGTTTCGGGATCATTTCGGTGCCATATCATACGATGTCATATCATATGATGCCATTTCGTATGATGTCTAATCATATGATGTCATATCATATGATGACATATAACATGATGTCATATAACATGATGTCATATCATATGATGTCATATCATATGATGCCATATCATATGAATATCATATCATATGATGTCATATCATATGATATCTAGCTCCATAAATAAAAAATGTTAATATCATATAATGTCATATCATATGATGTCATATCATATGATGTCTAGCTCCTTAAATAAAAAAAATGAAATAGGTGGCTACCCTGTAAACCGCCCCAAGTGACAACCCCAAAGTGTATAGTCTTAGAATCAATCATACTATATATGTGCCAATTTTCATCCCAATCGGTCAAGCGGTTCTCGAGATAGTACCGGACCTACAAATATACAAATATACTCAGGTGAGGTGGCAACCCTAGGTGACAACCCTACTTGAAAATATTTTAGTTGGTATGTCAGCGAAAATACCTTTCATTTGATACCCATATTGGCATATCTAGCTTCATAAATAAATAAAAATTAAATAGGTTGCAACCCTGTAAACCACCCCAAGTGGCAACCCAAAGTGTATAGTCTTAGAATCAATCATACTATCTATATGCCAAATTTCATCCCAATCGGTCAAGCGGTTCTCGAGATAGTACCGGACCTACAAATATACAAATATACATACAAGTTTAGCTCGTTTAAAGTTATTAGATAATGAATCCACACCTTCTTCACTTGTACTTCAGAAGCCATGTATTCAGAATAGTCAGATATACTTCAGAAAAGGTTTAATGCATTTCAGAATAGTCAATGGTACTCCAAAAACCGTAAAACAAAATTTCAGAATAGTAAATTGTACTTAAAAAACTGTAAACTGTTCTTCAGAATAATCAACTGTACCTCAGAAACCATAGATGTACTTCATGAACTGTAATTTGTAATCGAGAGACCGCAAAATGATTATTGTGAAATTCATTTCAGGGTTTCTAAAGAACAATTGACTATTTTGTAGCACATTTTACGATTTTTAAGTACAATTTACGGTTTCTGAAGTACAATTTACAGTCTACTGAACATTAAAATGTACGCTTCCTTGAGTTTTCACTTTTAAGCCCCAATTACAAAAATTTTGTGAAATTTTGACAGATACGCGCCTCGTTTTTGAGCATTTGATATTGGTGTTTCCATGCCCCCTTTTCCCATAACTCAAATTTTTTTCGTGAGTATAGTTAGTAGTGATATCGTTTATCTCCTTACAAATTTTCAGGTCCCTACCATGAACCCTTTTAGAGATCTCAAGCATGAAAAGCTAAGTTTTCCTAAAAAAAACATTTTGTAAAAAACATTTGGTCAATATCTCGCAAACGTACAAGATCTCGGAACCCGGTTTTCATCGAGCTAAGAACTTCATTGATGACAATTTAGGGCCGGTTTCACCAACGCGAGTAAGCTAAAACTAAGTTTTGACTTAAGTTAGCCCAGATTTGGGGCTAACTTACTTTTGGGTTTCACCAAATGAGCGACTTAAATAATTTTGCACACAACAATCCAGTCAGTTGTTTGGTACATGGTCGCATTTTTCTTACGTTTTCACGCATCGCACGCTATCCAAAATGGTGTCTTTTGAAAAGAAGTCCTATCTTTACGAATGTTAGAAAGAGACACATGAAAAACAGCTGACCGATTCTAATGCTTTTGTTTTTGACGTCTATGCTTTGCTACCACACTTGGCATCTTACACGATATTTTGACTTAGTTCAGTGAAACGGAAAAAGTAAAAAAATCGGCCTAACTAAGTTGAGACCGGTTGGTGAAACCGGCCCTTTGTTTAAGGATAAGTACGCGTTGGGCAGGGGTACATTCGTTACAACAAAAACAACCACATCCTGTTAAAACCCTCATCAAGATCAATCTTTCATTTGGTACTCATATTGTCAAAACACTTTCTAAGTTCTCACCTTGTCCACATTTTGGTCGATATTTCGGAAGCTGGTTCGTACCTGGGACAGGAAAGTAATCCTGTTTAAAGCACCCCCAACAAATTTCTTTTGATACCAACATCGTACAAAAAACTTTCTCGACCTACACTTGGTCCACATTTTGACGATATTTGGGAAACGGGTTCGTACATTGGACTTAGAAACGCTCCCTGTTAAGAGCTCCGCAAACGCCTTTTATTTGATATCCTTATCGTACAAACATCCTCTGAGTCACACCTGGTCCATATTTATGTCAATATGTCGAAACCGCGCTTGCATACGGAACTAAGAACCCCACCCTGTTAAAACCCTCATCAACGCTTTTCTTTTGATACCCATATTTCAGAAACACCGTCCATGTTCACATGTGCTCCACATTTAGGTCAATATCTCGGAAACGGGTTCGCATATTGAACTAAAAACCACACCCTGTTAACGCCCTCATCAACACCTTTCAGTTGGTACCCATATTGTACAAATACTTTCTATGGTCACACCTGGCCCTGCATTCTCTAACTGTGAGTTTGGAAATGTACACTTTTTTCCCATATAGTTTAAATGGTCAAAAAGTGAAAATTTCAAAACTCACTGTTAGAGGTTCCAGGGCGTGGGCTGGTCCACATTTCGGTCGATATTTGCCAAACGGGTTGTTGTTGTTGTTGTTAACAGCAAAAACACTTCCTTCAACAACCTTCTAGGTCATGTCATCCCTCCATCCATGCATATATTTAATACTCCTATATTGGCAGCAAAAGCTAGTACCATTCGAAAACATCACAGTACAGATATATTAATTTTGAGCGAGGCAGGCATATATTTTCGTTTACAAAAATAATTCAAAAAACCATGAGCGTTTCAAAAAAAAAAAAAACAAGTAAGGAAAGCTGTATTCGGCTGTGCCGAAGGCTATATCCCTTTCATTAATAGCTTCACGATTTTCACTGTTTGATCCCCAGTACAGCCTGTGTGAATTTAACTTTAGCTCATACCGAAATTATCGGAACTATCGATTATATGGGGGCGATGTGTTTTATTGGTCCAATCTCATTGATTTTTAACACCGACATTCCACTTTCTAACAGAGCAATAGTTACGAAATTTCACGATCCTGCCTGTATAATTACAGAAGTTATAGCTCAAAATCCGTTTATCGGAACAATCGATTGTATGGGGGCTATGTGAAATATTTAACCCATCTCAATGATTTTCAACATCGATATTTAACATATAAAAATAGCAATACTTACAAAATCTCACGATCTTACCTCTGTAATTACAGGAGTCATAGCCCAAAATCCGTTTATCGGAACAATCGATTGTATGGCAGCTATATGAAATATTTATCCCATCTCAATGATTTTCAACATCGATGTTTCACATATAAAAATAGCAATACTTACAAAACTTTACGTTCTTACCTCTGTAATTACAGAAGTTATAGCCCAAAATCCGTTTATCGGAACAATCGATTGTATGGGGGCTATGTGAAATATTTACCCCATCTCAATGATTTTCAACATGGATATTTCACATATAAAAATAGCAATATCTACAAAATTTCTCGTTCCTACCCCTATAATTACAGAAGTTATAGCCCGAAATCCGTTTATCGGAAGAATCGATTGTATGGGAGCTATGAGTAGTTTTGGTCCGATCTTGCTGGTTCCGACAAATGATTATTCTCATATAAAAGAATGCCTCCATACCAAATTTCATCGAGATCTCTATAATTGAGAGACTAGTTTGCGTACAAACAGACAGACAGACGTACGGACGGACATGGCTAAATGGAATCAGCTCATCGTCCTGATCATAACGGTATACTTATTAGTGGGTCTATCTCTTCTTCTTCTCATACTTACAAACATCGGACCAAAGTTATAATACCATTTCATGTTCATGAAAGGTATAAAAAGATCACTAACGCGGTATAAATTAAAATTTATTTTTTTATAAATTTTAAAAGTAAAAAAAAAAGGAACTATAAGAAATGCCTGGGCCACAGAGCTTAGCTCGCTGTGAATCTAGCTTATTATAACAGAATGTAGTCCGTTGTCTGTTTCAAGATCGGTTATGTCAAATGGGCGGCCGCCGTGGTGTAGTGGTTAAGTGTTCGGCCTTCTACACCAAGTCGTGGCGGTTCGATGCCCGACAAAAGTAACATCAAAAATTAGAATTTTTCTAAACGGGGTCGCCCCTCGGCAGTAGTTTGGCAAACTCTCCGGGTGTATTTCTGCCATGAGAAGCTTCTCAGCAAAAAATTCATTTGCTTTGCAAGTGCCGTTCGGAGTCGGCAAAAAACTGTAGGTCCCGCCAACTTGTAGGAAAACTCAAAAGCAACACACCACAAGTTGGAAAGAGAAGCTCGGCTAAAAATCTCGTTAGAGGTTATGATAACCTGTTGGTATTTCGCCGCCATTAGTTTATGTCATTATGGAGATAGTAGCGAATATTCCAATATACAAAAAAAGCTCCATGTTGTTGTTGTTGTTGTTGTAGCCATACTTTGCCCTGCCTAGTCGGCAGATCCACTTATAAGAAGTTACGTGACAGACCAGACAGGGGTTGTACGGGTGTTGACAGTCCTTTGCCGGATGAATCCGGTACGTTCCGCTATTCCCTTGCCCGACTGTCTTGGGAACGATTTGGTGGATTCTAGTCGCCTCTTACGACCGGCATACCTACGTCGGGCATATTCTAAACCCATTACCCGCTCCTTGAAAGTTATTAGCTAATCACATTATAGGGCCCCGTTAGGGTCCAATCCGTCTTTACGTATACTTAACTTAACTTAAGGCCAACCTGGAATACGAGAAATCTGTATAAATTGTAATCTGCAAACTTACGAAAATATTGGAAACTTTTGGCTTAAGTTAAGTTAGCTTAAGTATACTGATTGGGCTCTAAGACGAAAAACTATAGATACCTTACCATTATACTTGTGACAACAAGTCTCAACATATTTTACAAAAAAATTTAATTTGGTTTCAATAAATTTGGGCCCCTATCAATGAAATCCGCTACTTTATTGCTTTGACAATTTTTTACAAAATACATTGACAAAAACGGTACTAGCTTACCTCGAATTAATTTCGTAATTATTACACATTGAGAAGATACCTTGCTGCCAATATAGAAGTATTACATATATGCATCCATGAGGAAGGAGAAGATGGGTAATGAAAGCATCATATCCGTAGATCAACCATCGAGTTAGCACGTCATTACCTATGTGCATATTAGACGCCTCTTGCGACTGGTATGCCTCCCTCGGGCATATTCTAAACCCCTAATCCGCAGGAGCATGCCAAACGGGTTCGGACATGGCACTTAGAACCACTCTACTTGGAGAATGATGTTGGCTATCAACAGTGTTCCCCTCGTGAAGGGTGGACACCTTGCCGCGGTACGAGGGCTTAAGTCGATAGCCACAGGGCTACGCTGCCCTTGTGATCATAGCGCCGCCGGTACTACATCACGAGAAAAGCCAAGCCTCTCTGGCGCGAAGACTAAGATCTTCCCCCTCCCAATCCAGGTTGTTATGCGACCACGTGCCCATTGGACGTTTGCAGCCGGGAGGCAAATCGTGGCTGTAATCGAACGGAGCCTCTCTGATACCGGGCCGCCTCGGAGAGTAATTATGGCCTTACCGCGGTATGGGGCTCTGCCGCGGTGGACGATACATTCCCCTTACTCTTCCTTTGACCCTAAACTGGCCTTGCCCGGCGAGGGGTCGTACGAACAAGATGAAAGATAGTAACAAAAACCCTAAAACTAAAGATACAACAATGTATACTGCACAGCAGAGGAGGAAAATGTTGGAGCAAGCGAAAACGCAACGTCGGAGGACAAACTCCATTTCTTTATCAGCCGAGAGATCGACAGCGATGGCAACTACGAGTCGATTAGCTCTGGATAACAAGGGGGCAATCCCCAAAGTAAGTACCGGTACAAACACGGTGAAGCCAACAACGGCTGATGCTAAAGCCCCAGTAAGTGCCGGTACCGAAACCAAGTCTTTAACGTCTGTGGCAGTGGTTTCACGACCTGGCCCCAGAGATCCAAATAAGGGAACGACCGCGATGGCAACTACGGGTCGAAATTTACCCCAAAAGACATCTCCCAGTCGCTCTGAGTACTTGGACAAAAGAGCGGCCGCAAGGATTTTGAAGAAATACAAGGGTATTTCACAAGAGACGCTATCGCCGAATGCTAGAAAGACGGTGGAGATGGCTGAAGCTATCTTACCGAACTTCCAAAGCGATTACGCGCCAAAGAAGGTTAATGGAAACCCCTTCAAACGCCAGAGATCGGACGTGGATTTAAAACCTCACCCGAAGCGGCAGCAACACGCCCCCGTAATGGGTAAACTCAGCTTTGCTGAAGTGACTAAGGACAGGATCCTCATAGGCGTCATTGACCGAGGTAATGAAAGCTGGGCCATCCCTAGGGACCAGTGGCGGTACATCCGGAATGCTATCGGTAATGCCCTTCTCGACATTATGGATGAGTCTCCGGGTGCCACTCCGATGGGTTCTGATGCGGGATGGCACCAGGGCCGAATCAAGGTATTCGCTTGCGAGGATGCAAAAACTGTTGCACTGTACAAGGCAGCAGCTGCAAGACTAGTTGAGATCTACCAAGGGGCAAGAATCGAGGTTGTCGACTGGAAGGACATCCCGTCTCGGCCAAGGGAAAGAGCGTGGATTCCTGCTATCCCTGCTGAACCTGAGAGAATTCTCAGGATGCTGAGGATCATGAACCCGTCTCCCCCGACGAAGGACTGGGGTGTCAATCTGGTCGAGGATGCGGTAGGGCCTGATAGGCAAGTGATCTTCACCTTGAATAAGGAGGCACTCGAGCCCCTTAAACGGTGCAACGGACGAGTGCACTACGGTATGGGTCAGATCGTGATTCACGTATACCGCGGCGATGCACAGCGCGCTGCTATTTCGGCTGCACCGGAGGACTCGGAAATCGCAGTGCCGGAAGGGGAGTCGGAGATGTCCGACTCGGAAAGTATGGTATCTGCCATGTCAAATGGCGAAGGAGCAGTGGACAGCTCGGAGATGGGAGACAGCTCGGAGACGGGGAAGACCTCAACGTCACAGTGATAGCAGCTAGTCCTGAGCGCACCAATGTTGACACTGACACAGTTAGTAGGATCTCTGCCACGCCAAACCGTGGTCTGAACAAATCGTCGTTGAAAGATAAGCCTCCAGACGAGGCGGAACTCGACGATACGGCGGTGGCAGCGAAGTCTGAGCGCGATTTGCGGTTTGGGGACTAAGGGTTTTAAGCTTATTCGAGCCAGCGAGGGGGGCAGGGTTAGTCTGAGCTGAATGCCTTTCTCTTGCCCAACTATACCAATGGTGACGTTACAGCTGCCAGTTTAACAGTCGACAGTACCAGCCTGACGATGGCGTCGGTCTATATGCCCTACGACGCCAAAGAACCTGCGCCACAGAGGGAGGTAAAAGACCTGGTGGCAAATTTTTCCATGGGTCATTTTATTATCTGAACTGACGCCAATGCTGTTGTTGTTGTTGTTGTAGCGAGGTGTAGCCCTGCCTAAATGTCAGACAGGGTCACCGCGAGTGTATAGCTCTTGGCCGGGTCGATATAAGAAAACGGCCCGGGTCGTTTCGGCACGATGGGTACAGCACAAGTACTGGTACCGTTCTCGTAGAACCGGCAATACAAGAAACTAGCCATGTAGGCTATGTAGGCCATTTAGCGTTACCCAGGGTGCACCAACTGGGAGGCGACCTACTTTTACACACCAATGCTCATCACGTCCAGTGGGGAAGCTCCGATATCAATGCTAGAGGAGAGTCGTTGTTTGACTATTTGTTTACAACTAACCTAGTAGTTTGCAACGTGGGTAACGAACGTTTATTACTAAAACCCGTAGGGAGGTCATAGGTCTCACTATTTGCAGCGAAGGCGCTTATGAGTGGGTAAGAAAATGGCGCGTTCTCGATGAGCACTCATTCTCCGACCACCGGTACGTAGAAATAGTTCTAGACTTTTCTGTTGAGCAGCCGGTTATGAAACGCAACCCACGTAACACTAACTGGCAGCTACACAATGAAATACTATCTAGGGACTTACCAGCACTGCCCCCACAAGTCCCCTCATCAGTAGGGGAGTTGGAGGATCTGGTAAAGACCTTTACAACGGCGCTCTCGAATGCCCTAGAGCAGGCTTGCCCATTGCCAAAACCACGCGGTAAACATAGGCCGCATTGGCGGTCCTACGACCTGGACTCGCTCCGAAAATCATGTAGGACACAATTTAATAAGGCCAAGAGCCTTGGCACGGAGACTCAATGGCTCGAATATAAAGTTAAACTCAGGGCCTACAAAAAAGTCTGAGGCAGGCGAAGAGAGTATCGTGGAGAAATTTCTGCACTGGGGTCGAAAATGTCGACGATACAGTGAGACTTAGACGAGTGCTCTCAAAAACTCAAACAGCCACAAGCTATTTGCGCAAACCTGACGGATCCTGGACCAGCACGGAGAGGGAAACCCTAGAGCTGCTCTTGAATACGCCCTTCCCAGGGAACTTGCATGAGGAACCCGTAGCACCTACAACAAACCTGGCTGTATACATACCCATCACGGAGGTAAAGGTTAGGTGGGCGGTTAAAAGCTTCGAACCGTTCAAGGCTGCCGGGCCAGACGTGATTATTCCACGGGGACGGGGACGGGAACAGTCCTCCACCGGATATTGCTGAAGAAGAACGGACCTTACCAAGGGAGACAAGAGTGACCTTGGCACAGCTTAGGTCTGGATATAGTGTAAGGTTAAACTCCTACTTATCCAGACTTAATGATACAATCTTGAACACATGCCCTGCATGTGGTTGGACCCCCCATGATACTCTACATCTCTTCAATTGTTCATCTGAACCTACTCTCCTAACCCCTCTGTCCCTCTGGACAAACCCTGTTGAAACTGCACGTTTCCTTGGACTCCCCTTAGAAGAGCTTGATGAAGATCTTCGGAATGATCATACACTCTAGACAGGGCAATGCATTGTTAACAACAACAACAACGGGATTATTCCCGCACAACTCATAAACACGCTGGAGACATCAGCCAAATGGCTGGTATTTCTCTATACAGCCTGCCTTTCTCTTACCTACATTCCGTGCTCCTGGAGAAGTGCCACGGTAGTGTTTATTCCTAAGGCGGGGAAGGCGTCTCATTACGAGCCCAAGGACTACAGGCCGATCAGCCTCTCATCCTTTGTGCTCAAAACCTTCGAGAGGATAATAAATGACTACCTCTCCTCTACTATTGATAGCAACCTGATCTGTAGCTATCAGCATGCATACACAAAAGGGAAATCTACAGAAACTGCGCTTCACAGCCTAGTTTCTGTTATTGAAAAATCGCTGTATGAGGAGTACTGTCTTGCGGCCTTTTTAGATATTGAAGGAGCCTTCAATAACATAAGCCCTGATGCTATAAACACCGCTTTAACAAGTCTGGGCATAAGCAGGTCTCTTATTGGACTTATTGATCAACTACTAAAGGGTAGACGAATAGTTTCATCACTGGGCTCGGTTGACTTATCACGCTATGTCACAAGGGGAAGGCCTCAGGGTGGTGTTCTCTCCCCGCTTCTATGGAACCTCACTGTCAACTCGATGCTGCGAGACACAAGCTGGGGGGCGGGAAGGTAGTGGCATATGCAGACGACTTAGCTATAGTATATAGGGGCAAATTCCCACAAACCCTGTCCGACTTGATGCAAGTAGCACTGCAAGAGGTTTCCTCATGGTGCTTGCGCTGCGGACTGAGCATCAACCCGGGAAAAGTAGTACTGGTTCTCTTTACCAACCGCTATAAGATACCACCGCTAATACTAGCAAAACTGAATGACGTGCACCTGAACTTGGCTGACAAAGCCAAGTTCTTGGGCACAGTTCTGGATGGGAAACTAACCTGGAAGGAGAATGTTCTTCAGCGCCAGAAGAAAACGTGTATTGCACTCTACACGTGCAAAAGAGCCATTGGAAAGAAATGGGGGCTCAGCCCCAAAATATGCAAATGGATCTACACTGCAATCGTTCGACCAATGGTATGGTATGGTGGCCTGCGCTGAGCAAGGCAACAAACCTTAATCTGCTAGGTAAAGTACACAGATCTTGCATGATCTGTATAAGAGGTGCGTTAAGAACAACGCCCAATGAAGCACTCCAGGCCATTCTTGGCATTTTGCCACTCGATCTGGAAGGGCACCGGGTGGCAGCAGCATCGGCTCTGCGTCTAAGGAAACGTCCGGCTGGGGCGCAAGCACTACTGGACACGCCTGTATTTTGGGATCCTATAGCTTTCTTCCGCTGAGCACAGATCGTTGTGCGACCACAACAGTCGGAGATAGCGGTTTTAAAATCAACATTCCCAGCAGGGAAGGCATTTCCATTTATACTGATGGCTCGAAGCTAGACGGCAGAGTTGGAGGAGGGGTTTATTCAAAGGATCTGAACCTTGAGCTCTCCTTCAGACTACCTGATCACTGCAGTGTCTTCCAGGCTGAAGTTGCAGCAATCATGGACGCCGCGGCTTGGATAGGCCAACACACTATCGGACAGGACATTTTTATATTCAGCGACAGCCAGGCGGCCATCAAATCCCTTGGCTCTTATTCGTTCAACTCTGAACTGACGCTCAGCTGTCGTCGATCTCTACAAGAGATGGCCCAACAGAATCGCGTGAACCTCACATGGGTCACATGGGTAGGGCAGACGAACTTGCGAGGGAGGGCACGACCAAGAAGGAGTATACACTCCGCCATGCCAACGAAAGATGGCTGCAATCTCCAGGATGCCGGATATCCAAAGAAACCTGGCCGAAATGGGATCATAAAAGATCAAGACAAATTTATGCCCTAAGGAGAAGAGAAATCTCCATATTAATAGGCGTATTAACTGGGCACTGCCTCATTGGTAGGCACGCAGAAAGACTAGGTGTGCCCTACCGACGATGCTGTAGGAGTTGTAAGGATGATGAGGAGGAAACAACGGTGGAGCACCTCATCTGCAACTGCCCGGCTTTAAGTGGCGCGAGTATGCGCTTTTTGGGAGTTCCCTTCCTGGTTAGCCTACGCCAGGTCACGGAGCTGGACATAAAGGACCTGATGGCCTTCATCAGGTCATCTAAATGGTTCGAGGAGGAGTAACGGTGTCGGTATAGGAACGTCAGTCCCGGGATTCTGCTATGTGGAGAATTCCGTTAATACCGGGATTTTCCATATGACAGGGTCCCGGAACTGACTTTCCTAGTGTTGGTGGTATCACAACGGGCCTTTTAATACTGGCCTAGGTGTGCCTCTGCGGCAGCCAATTGAACCTAACCTAACCTATCAACAGTGTTGCCAGAATTTTTTCAGCAATCCGGCTAGATCGAGAAAAAAACGGCTAAAAAAAATTATTTCGCCGAAAAAAATTATAATTTTGGCCTGAAAAACGGATAAAAATTTTTAATCAAATTTTCACTGGTTTTATTCGCTTTTTTCATTAAATCGTGTAATATAAATATTTTATAATATAAAGGAGCGTTTTCTCACCTAGCCTTAAATATTAAAGATAAATTTTAAAGTTTACTTCAGAAAACGGCTCCTATAAGAAAGTTTCGTATACAAATGCTTTGCATCCGCATATACAGAGCTGTAATAAACATGTTGTTGTTGTTGTTGTAGCGAGGTGTAGCCCTGCCTAAATGTCAGACAGGGTCACCCCGAGTGTATTGCTCTTGGCCGGGTCGATATAAGAAAACGGCCAGGGTCGTTTCGGCACGATGGGTACAGCACAAGTACTGGTACCGTTCTCGTAGAACCGGCAATACAAGAAACTAGCCGTGTATGCTATGTAGGTCATTTAGCGTTACACAGGGTTCACCAACTGGGAGCCGACCGTACACCGGAAAATTCACTATAAAAATCGTCCTAACATTTCTCTAAATTAAGCTGTCCCGGCAGACGTTGTATCTCCATCCCGATCCCTATCGCTATTTACATGTGAGTGAAAATTCCTCAATAGGACCACCTAAAAATTCGATTTGAATAAAATTTGGTGAAAGTGATCTGCCATGTAAGGAAAAAATATCACCAAAGTTCGCGTAAAAATATTGGATGGTTACCGAGATATATAACAGGAGTCCTCACGGGGCATTGCAGGCTCAAGGCCCACATGCATAGACTGGGCATCTCGTCCGGCAGCCTGTGTCGCTTCTGTGACTCGGAATCTCTAGAAGAAGGCATAAAATCTTCGGAGCCATGACTCTAGAATGTAGGCACATATATGTATGAACTAAAGCCGATCCTATTCTGAATTTTCTGAAAGAGATCGGCCTTGTATATGTGCTTTGAGCATATGAGGGCACAATAGATCTTACGGTCGCAGTGCTCTACCTCAACTCTATTATTATTATTATTATTACCGAGATATACGGGTTTGAATTCGCAATTTTTTGTGTGTAAGCCTTTTTTCTTTAAATTATAAGACAAGTAATTGGCATGCTAAGAAGGAACATGGAATCCGTTTTCTAAAGTATTTTTTCCGTTCTTTTCGAATATATCTTTAAAAAAAAATTTTATTAAAAAAAATTTAGTAGAAATTTTATTGAAAAATAATTTTATCAATTTTTTTCAATTTTGGACATTTTTAATTTTTACGTGAAGCTTGATCTTTTTCTTTAAAATATTTTTTTTTTTTTGTAATGGACCTCGAAAATTTTTTAATGTTCTTTTAAAAGACAATTTATTTATTTTTTGTTGTTTTTCTCTAGGCTTTGATAAATTTGGTTCGCGTCTGCACTAGTAACAAAATTAAACTTTAGCTAAGTCATTTCCATTTTCCAGTGAAAATGGTTATTGTGAAAAAAAATTGGATCCACCCCGAAAATATTTTCTGGATACGCGCCCGGCTATATCTATTACATAAATGTGACTTATATAAACGGTACAACGAGCAAAATTTTAAGCAGAGCTCACTGCTTTAAAAATAATTGACTTAATGAAAAGTCGCAATAAAATAAGGCATCAGGTAACGAATATACTTGAAATAACATATACTTTCATGTCATAAAATGAAAAAAAAAAAAATGTACGTGAAAAAAAATGTAGGTATATACATTTTACAATATTTCTATATCACAATTTTCTATATCTTGCTCTGAGCTATCATAAATGTCAAGTTAGCACTACCACCCCGCTAAAACGGGTAAACTTGAAAATTTCAAGGTCACTGCTAGTGGATTAATTGTCGTTAATTTGTCGTAAATTTGTAGTGGAAAAAGAAATTGTGTCGCTCTTTTTTTTTAAATAAACCCCGCTAAAACGGGTAAAGTGAAAGACAATTAATCCACTAGGAGTGACCTTGAAATCGTTCAGTTTACCCGTTTTAGCGGGGTACTGTCAAGTTAGCTTTACCAGGGGTTATTTAAAATAAAAAATAGAATAAAAAAATATTTTTAATTTAAAATGTTTTTAAAATGAAGTAAAAACTGGAAAATAATTTCCCCTCTGCCTACATAGATTCTTCACCACGTGAAGCTTATCTGGAACATTTGTGAGTGGGAATTCTTATAGGTATTAAATAGTACTTGGAGTTTGAAAGGTATAAAAACATTGGCGCACGCTAAAGATGGTTCGCATTAATTTCTAACAATCTTATTACCGATATGAGCTTTTCTAAAAAAACATCTTTTCACAATATAACAAGCGCCAAATGTTTTTATACATTTCAAACTCCAAGTACTATTTAATACCTATAAGAATTCCCACTCACAAATGTTCCAGATAAGCTTTACGTGGTTAAGAATCTATGTAGGCAGAGGGGAAATTATTTTCCAGTTTTTAGTTCATTTTAAAAACATTTTAAATTAAAAATATTTTTTTATTCTATTTTTTATTTTATACTTTTTAGTTGTGAGTCTGTGAAAATTTCTAAGATTGTAATTGGATATTCTGTGTCATATTAGTGGTACTCATGCAACCATATAACTTAACGAAAGCGTAAATATATACATTTAACAGCTCAGTTAGATGAACGATATAGATAAATTTATGTGAATACTTTTATTATGAAATTCTTATTAATTTAATTTTTGACCCATTTTTTAGATATTCTTCTATTTTTGTCTAGTGTGCATTGCTGCTTTGAAAAACTGCATGTCGAACAGCGTAATCGAATTGGGTAATTTTTGGAGGTGTTTACACACTAAACTCTTCGTGGAAGTTTACCGAATCTGTGTAAACTTCGTTCCATAAAAATTTTGACAGTTCATTTACGCCTTCGGCAATTTTCTATGTTTACACGTATTACGCGGTGTGCCTATGGTTACATGAATAAAATTATTCTTTTTTAAGTCTTATAAAGCACATTATCTTTCCTTTGTGCAACAGTGGCTGCGCCTAAATGTATGCAGATGAAATATTCGAAATTTCGATGCTGTTTATGGCGCTGAAAACACAT
The DNA here is from genome assembly GCA_964058755.1 of Campiglossa producta. Classification (NCBI taxonomy): domain Eukaryota; kingdom Metazoa; phylum Arthropoda; class Insecta; order Diptera; family Tephritidae; genus Campiglossa; species Campiglossa producta. Next base: position 133,869,776 of record CAXKVI010000001.1, read on the forward strand.
TATAGCATGCGCATTATAGCATATGTACGAAATATTCAGATAGCAATAAGGAAGATAGGCCGATAAATGGGACTTTTGCAATTAAAGCAATATTTTGGATTTTTTTTTTGCATAATGCATTGTCAGCGAAACCTGAACGATGGTGAAAATTTCAAAACCCCAGCTCAATGGGAAGTTAGTTCAAAATCCAAAGCAAAATCTCTGGAAATGAAACTTTTCAAATATCTCTACCCGTGCGCCACCTATCGGAATTATTTTTTTGTTATATTGCGTGGGGGCAGAAAACTAAACGATGATGAAAATTTCAAGATTCTACCTCAACGGGAAGTTCGTTGAAAAACGAATTAATCGACACCGAAAACAGACCTTCGCATTTCTTAAATAGAACGACTCACGCGCCACCTAGCGGGTCCAACAGCGGGTTTTGAACATTTGGAAATTGATTAAGTAATACACACGCTAAATATCAGCTAAATCGGCCCATAATTAGGATTTTCAGCTGTTATTACCCCGACCTCAGCTCCACCTAGCGGAATTTTTTTTTTAGGAAAATATTTCTTTTCATAGTAGTAATACATGTTCCGAATTTCATCGGACCATAAATGCGATTTTTGAAAATATAGCGACCCACGCGCCACCTATCGGAATTTCTTCTTCATAGTATTGCATTGTCATCGCGACCTGAACTGTAGTGAAAATTTCAAGACCCTAGCACAACAGGAAGTTGGTTCAAAATCGAATGCAAAAATCCGGGCACAAGAACGACGAAAGCGACCTAATAAAAACATTTTAAAAAAATGAGCGACAAAATTTCTTTTTCCACGGCAAATTTACGACAAGTTAACAACAATTAATCCACTAGGAGTGACCTTGAAATCTTCCAGTTTACCCGTTTTAGCGGGGTGGTAATGCTAACTTGGCAGTCAAGTTCTACGAGAACGGTACCAGTAATTGTGCTGTACCCATTGTACCAAAACGTTCCGGGCCGTTTTTTTCATATCGACCCTTCTAAGAGCAATACGCGCGGGGTGACCCTGTCTGACATTTGGGCAGGGCTACACCTCGTTACAAGAACAACACAATATAGTTGATCAAATAGGCAACTATTTCGTCGCGTCGCTAGGTGTGCCCGTACTTTAAGGCTTAATTATACTTCGTTATCGCTAACGCCATGGCCATAACGATAACGCTAACCATCTCCAATGTGAACAATTAATCATGCAGTTATCATAAAGAAGTGACAATTTTATTAAAACAAATAAAATGGAAAAAATTGGCAGCAAATTATGTAACGTACACGTATACGCGTGGATCCGCCGCTTGAAGCGCTACCAATGTGGAATTGCTCCAGCTAGCTCACCGCTCGTTTAATTTCGGGTGCGGCAGGTCCCCATTGCTACATTTTACCCCAAGTCTTCACACTACCTACCCTTTTGTCATCTTCCCCCTCCCCAACAATTCAAATTAGTAAGCCATATTAACTGTTTTAAATTTCAGGTTAACATTTTAAAAATTTAGTAAAATTTTGAAACATACAATCTTAACACGAGAAATTCGTATCTATGACCTCAACATAAAAACGTTGCAATTCAAACAAGAATCAGAAAAATGTTAGACAGATTTCATTTTTGTTTTTTCTTTAATTTTTGTTTTTTTTTTTGTCAAAGAAAAGTCGAAAATATTACAAAAAAAAAAAATGAAATGATAGATAATGCGAGGGCTAGGCGATTTTGTGAGGAGACGAATCGTTCGTCTGAGCTATCGTTCGTCATACATAATGAGGCTCTTAATCACTAGTAAATATACGTGTATAGTTTTCTCCCTTTTTTGCAATAACCACAATTCTAAGGTATGTAAAATTTGATATGTATCGATAGGTCTCCCCGAGCAGGGTGTGCGGCAACAAACCAAAAATTAAATTAATTTGTTGGCAGCAATAATAAACATGAGCCAGCCCGTCAACTTTATTGAGCGTAGGTTCAAACAGTGTTTACAAAAACAAAATCTGTGAGAAGGTATTCAGAGAAGCAAATGCTTCCCTAGACTTGATGTTTTAAAAAAAAAAAAAAAAAATACAAATAAGTTACATCATTCACAACTCCCTTCGTGGTTATACTGTGGAATAAAATAAAATGGAAATTGATAAAAAAATTTAAAATAAAAATAAAATAGAAAAATGATTGAAAGTAAAGAAATAAATTTGGAGGAAATGAAAGGAAAGGAAATAATATAAAATAAATAAAAATAAAGCTAAATGAAATAAATAAGAGTATAAAAAAAAGAATGGAAGGGAATGGATAAAAGGAAAATAAAGGAAAGGTAAGGTAAGGAAAGAAAAAGAGAGAAAAATCAAAGGCAAGTAAAAGTAGGGAAAGGAAAGGAATGGAAAAGGAAGGGAACAACAAGGGAAAGAAAGGAAAGGTAATGAAAGTAGAGGATTTAAAAATGAAGGAAAATAGTGAAAGATAAAAAATGGTAAGAAAAGAAAAGGAAAGGAAATAAAAAGTAGGGAAGAGGAAGGTATGAAAAGAAATAAAAATAAAAAGAAAGAAAAATAAAGGAAAGGGAGAAAAAATTGAAGGAAATGAATGGAAAATAAATAAAACTAAAGGAGTTACGAAAAGGAGAAGAAAGAAAGTAAGGAAACGCAAGGAAAGGAAAGGAAATGACAGGAAAGGAAAGGAAAAGAAAGCTAAGAAAAACGGAATGCAATGGAAAATAAAGAGAAGAAAAAAAAGAAAAGAAATTAAAAGTTTAGACTTGCTTTTTAATATTTTAAAATTTTAAACCGTTATCAATGAATATTTTATTTTCAATGACACACATCTCATAAAATTTCTTAAATCTAAATTGATAAAGCAAAGTAAAAAGTGATCTTGTGAAAATTACAAAGTGGTTTTAAGACAAGTTTATAATGCTGTTTACGACATTTAATTTCTTAAAACATAATCGCTCTGGTGGATTACAGCTTCGGCCAATCTGACTCTAATCGACCTCGATTAGTAAAGAACTTGTCTTTTAGATATACTACTTATTTCTAATTTTAATATTATTCTCTTACGTAATTTTACTTAATGTTAGTACAATACAGTACGTGCTATTAATACATGAAGTGTTGCCTTAATTAGAATTCGGTGGCATTCAAAATAGATTATGCATCTGCTGACCACATTTTAATACGCGAAGCTTCTACAATCCCGTCATAAGGTAACTGGGTCAATTGGCAATTTTCTATGTCTCTTATCACGTATCGGTCGTGCGGCAATACTTTATGAATTACATACGGGCCTCTATATTTCTTATTAGTGCCAGCATTTGTGTCGACATTACGAATGACAACAAAATCCCCCACAGAGTATGTCTCAGGACACTTACTACGATCAGAAAAGTACCTCGAATTGTATTCTTGTGACTTTTCTATAGCCACTAAGGCAGACGCACGAGAAACCTCAAGATCTCGAGTCGCGCCTAATTCGACTTTATCCTCCAAGTATTCCGTCAGTTCATCAATTATTGCACCTCTCTGTTCTACACCGAACAGCAACATGCTCGGCGAGTACCCAGTGGTGGAGTGTATGGTGTTATTAAGACTATATTCGGCTTGACCTAACTTAATCGACCAATTAGCATGATTAATCGGTTCAGAAATTTTACTTAACATAGCTTTAATAACCCTGTTCACTCTTTCTACCTGTCCATTTGCTTGGGGGGATGCTGTGGCTACTTTTACGTGAGATACGTTGTTTTTCAGCAAGTAAGCGCTAAATTCTAAGGACGTGAAACAAGAGCCGCGGTCGGATATGAGTCTTTTTGGTCTACTATAGTAACTAAAATATTTATCCAAACAGGCAATGACTTCCTTTGTGCTCGTTGAATTTACTGGGTATAGGCGGACAAATTTGGTGAATGCGTCGATAACTACTAAGATATGTTTGCGCTTCGAGTTAATCGAAGGCAGAGGGCCAAAGTGATCAACATGTATGGTGTCAAACGGTACCGGTTTCTTGGGGATGCTATGCATATACCGCTTGTTCACACGAGCGGGGGCAGAATACATGATACATTTAATGCAATTTCGAATGAAGTTTTCAACTTTATCTTTCATTTTAGGCAGCCAATAGTGTTTCTTCAACTGATCGCATGTCTTTTCCTTTTCCTTTGGCCTAAATGGCCAATTTTTTCATGGACAAGTCTAATAATATTGTCCTCCATCTCTTTGGGAACATAAAGCTGCAGATACCCCTCCCCCTTTTCCTAAAGACAAGGCCATCTATTAATTCGTAGCTCGGTACGGGACCTTCTTCTAGCTTTTAGACTTGTCAGCAGTCCCAGCATCATGACATCGGCTAAGAGCATCAACATGTGCCATATTAATTCCACTTCTGTGCTGAATCGTGTAATTATAGTTTTCGAGTTCCAGAGCCCATCTAGCTATGCGCGGGTTAAGTTGTTTCTTGCTTAAGGTCATTGTAAGCGAGTTACAATCTGTAGCTATCTTAAAAGGAATACCTTCCAAATAGACTCTAAAGCGGCGTAAGGCATATATTATAGAGAGAGTTTCCAGCTCAAAGCTGTGGTATCTCGCTTCTGCGGCCGTTGTGGTCTTCGAAAAGTAAATCACTGGGTGTAGGCGGCTTTCTATTTTCTTTGTAATATTATCGAACCGAACCCCGCTGAACTTGCGTCGCAGTGCAATTCGGTCTGCTTTTTTGGGTCGTAAATAGCGAGTACTGGTGGCGACGAAAGTTTTCTCTTCAATTCCTCAAAAGCTTGCAAGCTTTCTTCGGACAATTCGCATTTAACACCTTCCCGGTTCAGTTTTTGCAACGGCCCCGCTACTTTTGCAAAGTCTTGAATAAATTTTCTGAAGTATGAAAAAAGTCCTAGACATGTCTTCAGTTCTTTATGATTTCTAGGGGGCTTATATTTTCGGATTGCTTCTACATGTGCATCACTGGGACGTATGCCTTCTGAACTAACGGCATAACCTAAATACTCAAGGGTGTTGAATCCAAACATACATTTACTAAACTTAAGCTCTAAACCTCTTTCCCGCATTCTCCGAAGTACTTTTCCCAAAAGTTCAACATGGGTTTCGAAATCTCTTGTTGCGACAATTATATCGTCCATATACACCATGATTGATCCATCGTCAATCAAATCTTTGAAAATGTTATTGACGTATCGTTGAAATACAGCAGGTGCATTTTTAAGCCCGAATGGCATACGAACATATTCAAACTGACCATAAGGTGTTACAAAAGATGTATATTTGATGGAGTCTGGGGCCATCTTCACATGAAAGAATCCGTTCCTCAGGTCAAGTGTAGAGAAGAACGTTTTGCCTCCCAGATAGTCAAGGCAATCTTCAATTAGAAGAAGTGGGAAATTGTCCCGTACTGTCAATTTGTTCAGCGGGCGGTAGTCAACACACTTACGTATCTCGCCAGACTTCTTTTTTACTAATACGACAGCAGAAGCATATGGCGAATCGCTTGGCCTAATAATATTTTTCTTTAAAAGTTCGTCAGTTATTTTCCTAAGTTCATTCTTTTCATAATGAGAAAGTCTTCTTGGTGCTGAATGGAATTGTTTGTCGTCAACTAATCTTATCTTCATTTCATACTCCAAGGGTTTAAACACAACATCTATTGGACTTAAATAGTTGTCTTCTAAAATTTTCCTTAAACTGTCTACACAGTTTTTACCCAAACCTTGGTTAATTTTTATATCTTCTGCAGTATTGCTAACTGCTACAAGTGTATTATCATTAGGAATCCAATCAAGTGTACGTAACCCGTCGACAGAAGACCCCTGAGACATCACTATGGATTTTGGTTCGACCAAATGACTATTTCTCATTTCATATTGACAATCTGCATTCTCTACTTCTGAATACCTCCCTAATTCCTTAAAGTTAGTTGCAACACTCAAGTTAAGTGCGCAAAAGTAAGATCTCTCATCTACCATATGGTTTGGTTGTTTGCTTACAGCATCATTAAGTGAACATAAACGAATATTGAACTTTTTTAGAAAATCACGACCTAGAATAAGTGGAATTGCCATCGTATCATCTGGCACCACATTTAAAATAATAGCTTTGGTTTTATTTTTAAATTTTATTAAAGATTTAATTTTTCCATATGTATATATAGGATGGTTTCCCAAACTTCGAAAATTTGATTTTAGAGCAGTTGCAAGAACGTTATTCGTTACCTCTGATTTTCGGACAAAACTAGTGGGGCTACCGGTATCAAAAAGAGATAAACAATCTATAAATCTTTTGCACTCAACTTGTGTGGTTTGGTAGGCAACACTTACCATGTTCATGGACTCTAAGACCTTATAGCAACCTTCTTCTTCTGTGTCATCGGCGCCTGCAGTGACTACAGCAACGGTCCTCTTCAGTACTGGGATCTTCTTGGAATTAGAGCAGCTACGATGGTCATGACCCATCTTCCAACAACGGAAACAACTTCCGTCTGGCCTCTTTACATATGGGCATTTGCTCTGGAAATGCCCCATGCGAGTACAGTTAAAGCAACGTATTTCACCAACCTCGGTTTCTGCAACACCTCTGTTCTGCATTAATGGCTTTGCTGCTTTCACCTTAGTGGCGGCATCATGAATAAGCGAACGGGAAGAGCGACGACGCTCGTAAAGATCGAGTGACTCTTTGAACTCCTTCATCGTCCTGGCATTCATTAGCAAATATACCTCTGGTGAATTGTCTTGCAATCCGTCGACTATAAAGCCAATGAGTTCAAAGTCATCAACGTAATCGCATCGCGCTGCAATATTCTCCATCTCCAATACGTAACGCCTTATGCTGCTCTTTTTATCCCATTTATGGGTGGTCAATGTCTTATATACTTCATTCCGACTCACCACCCTGCCGAATTCTGATACCAAAAGTGCCTTCATGTCGTCGTAGCTGAATACATCACGACTCAGTAAAAGCTTGGCGTCACCACAAAGCGAATTGCACAAACAAGTATACTTGAAGAGGTCATCTGCGTTTATCATTTGCATGACCCTTTCGAAATTTCGTAGGAAATCATGCACACTATAGCTTTTACTTTCGCCATCGAATTTAGTAATTGTGTGCTCGATGTCACGAAAAGTAAGGCGGTTAGACAGGTTTGACCTAATGGCGCCGATTGCATTATTGGTTTTTGGCACATCGCATTCGCGCCTAAGGTTAGAAACAGCTTTTTCTAGCTCAAGGATCTCCCTCTCTTTTCGTAATATGGCGATTTTCCTATCTAACTCCGTTTCAGCAGATTTCAAGTTTTCGTACATTATAGGCAATTGGTTATTGGCTTGATCTATGGAGTCGGTGGCAAATTCAGCGGCGGCATTGGTGTCTGTATACAGGCCAACAGTGTCATTGGCAACAGCATTGGAATATCTGATGTTAGTGGCAGCAGAATAGTCGGATATATTGCTGACAGCGTTGTAATCAACAATATTGTTAGCAGCAATGGAATTAAAAATACTGGTAACAGAGATAGCGTTAGTGGTGTTGGTGGCATCAGTGGTATTTGTGGCAGCGATGGCGTCAATGATGTTGGTTGTAGAAGTTCCAAGAGCAGCGGCGTTGATTAAACCAGCAGCGGTTGCGTTTGCAGAGGTGGTGGCTATGACATCATTTATCAAGATAACGTTGCTAATACTCGTAGCGGATGCGTTTGCAGCAGTTGTGGTTATGTCATCATTCATCAAGGCAGCGGTTGTGGTGGTAACAGCAATCGGAATAGTCCTGTTGGCGGCGTTGGTATTACCCGTCGGTTTTTGCTCTTGTCCCGATACCATGGCACGAGTTATTGGGCGGCTATCTTCAGGAAAAACCGGCATATCGATGTATTTAATTAAATGCTGAGGCTTTAGTTAATTAATGCGTGAATGTCCACACCTGAAGCTTTAGACTTGCTTTTTAATATTTTAAAATTTCAAACCGTTTTCAATGAATATTTTATTTTCAATGACACACATCACATAAAATTTCTTAAATCTAAATTGATAAAGCAAAGTAAAAAGTGATCTTGTGAAAATTACAAAGTGGTTTTAAGACAAGTTTATAATGCTGTTTACGACATTTAATTTCTTAAAACATAATCGGTCTGGTGGATTACAAAAGAAAATAAATAAAATGAAGGCAAACGAAATAAAACTAAAGCAAAGCATATGAAACGAAAGGAAAGGAAAGGCAAGGAATGAAAAAAATTATAAAATGAAATGAAAACATAGAAAAGGAAAGGAAAGGAAAAGAAAGGAAGGAAAGGAGATGAAGGGAAAGGAAAGCAAATAAAACCAAAGGAAAGGAAAGGAGAGAAAAGGAAAGAAAGAAAGTCCAATAAAAACGACCTAAAATAAATAGTTATAAACATTGAAACTTTATTACTGAATGGCGTAAAGAGGAAGAAACAGGCAAAAAGAAGAGGAATGTATAGAAACGGAAAATATAAAAAATAAGGAAAAGTAAGGAAAATTTAAGAAATAGCGAAAAAAGTGATAGAAAAGGAAACTGAACTTCAATAAGGTAGAGAAATAAAATAAGGTTTTGTGGTTGAATTTCAACCACTGCGTAAACTCAAGTTAAATCAAAATGTTCATAACATTGACATGGATAAAAATTTAGATAAAAATTAACATGTATAAAAATAAAAGAATATACCTTTATAAAATCGATACAAAAGACAGATAAGTTCAAAACTTAATGTATATATGCATGTGACACTTTAGTGACTTTCAGTCAACACGATGAAAAATCAAACATTTTCTTTCTCCAATAAGAGATATTTCAAACACAGTGACCATCATTTGAGATTCAAACTTGAGGTTAACGTTCCTCACGATCCTCCATCTTTTTAAGGGCAATGTGAAAATCTTGAGGGACCCCATCTCCTTCTAATCTAATCCTGGCTTGCGTGATAAAGACGCTTAACCGCCTAGGCGATTTTGGCCGTTTCGTATCAAAGCACGCGGTTTAGCGATAACTGACGCCAATTGGAAACCCCAAGGGAGTTGTTGTTGTTGTTGTTGTTGTTGTTAACAATGCATTGCCCTGACTAGAGTGTATGATCATTTCGAAGATCTTCATCAAGCTCTTCTAAGGGGAGTCCAAGGAAACGTGCAGTTTCAACAGGGTTTGTCCAGAGGGACAGAGGGGTTAGGAGAGTAGGTTCAGATGAACAATTGAAGAGATGTAGAGTATCATGGGGGGTCCAACCACATGCAGGGCATGTGTTCAAGATTGTATCATTAAGTCTGGATAAGTAGGAGTTTAACCTTACACTATATCCAGACCTAAGCTGTGCCAAGGTGACTCTTGTCTCCCTTGGTAAGGTGCGTTCTTTTTCAGCAATATCCGGTGGAGGACTGTTCAGAACGGGATTCACAGGTAGAGATCCGACAAAAGTGTCTACCGACTCGGTGTGGATGTCGGTTAGAGCCCGCTTATGATTCTGAAGATCAAACGGCAAGGTAATATGATGCCGGATCTCATCATAATGCTTACGGAGATGTTTCCTTATGTCTCTCGGGGGCGGATCTATGTCCAAAAGATGACGGTTTGGATGTGCTGGCTTGTGTCAGTTCAGAAGGAATAGCCTGCTCAGCATTTCCGCATGCTCTTTTACATTGAGCAGTTTTGCCTCCTGATGGAGATGAGACTCGGAAGACATGAGGAGACATCCCGTAGCAGTTCTGATGGCAGTATTTTGGCAGACTTGTAACTTCGTCCAGTTGGTGTTATGTACATTAGGCGACCATATGGGTGCAGCATAGTCAAAGACTGGTCGGCCAATGGCCTTATATGTAGTCAGCAACGTTTCTTTGTCTTTTCCCCAAGTACTGCCGGCAAGTGACTTGAGGATCTTGTTGCGACCACGTGCCTTTGAGACCATTGCAGACACATGACCAGCAAATGAGAAAGTATTATCCAGTGTCATCCCTAATAACTTTGGGTGGCTGACAGTTGGTAGCTTAGTGCCATCAACGAAAATGTCTAATTCATTTCTCACCTGGTGCGTCCATGTCGTAAAAAGCGTCGCCGTTGATTTAGTCGGAGATATAGTCAGATCTCGCTCAGTGAAAAACGTGGAAAGGTCGCAGAGGTAACCGTTGATTTTCGTACAGAGTTCATCAGTATAGGGGCCCTTCCCCGTCGCCATTATTGTACAGTCGTCAGCATATGAAACGACGGAGACGCCCTCTGGTGGTGGGGGCATCTCTCCCGTGAAGTCACAGAACCAAGTAAGTGTCAGTTACTCGTTCTACGAATTTTCGGAATCCCGTTAAAAAAATCTATCAGGGACATCGATCCGTTTCTTCCTATCTTGTTTCTAAGTACCTTAAACTAGAAAAGTTATAAAACCAAGTAACTTAAAATGCACTGAATCAAGAATTTATTTCACAACAAAACCAAGTAACTAGTGTTCTTTTCTTAATAACTGAAAATTTTACAACAAATACTAGGCTTTTTTACAAAAAATGATTAGAAATCAATTTCTTATCGTCACTCTAAGTTTCTGATTTAGTTTCGATCTCCTATTAATGCAAAAACCATTCAAACTCAGTTGTTAATCAAGAATTATTTGAATTTCCTCAAAAAATGTATGTGATTATTTCACAAAACCAAGTAACTTTTAAAGATGCTTGATTTATCTTATTGCTATAAGATAAGTATTTGAGATAATTTTAAAATTAATGCAGGGATAAGCTAGGGAATATTATGTGATTTCAGCCCAGCATCAGATGGCGAACCAGAACACATTTTGCCAGAGAAGTAAGGACTTTTTATACTATATCTGAAAGTAATGGTAGTGCAAGAGAACTTTTTAGTCTTGAGTCAGACGCAGGCCAAGAGCTTCTTTTTCCTCAAGGGCAGCCCACTACCGGGAGGTGTAATCTTGGTTTGCCTGATGGTGAGAATCTAGAATATATATATCAAGCCAAGGCAATTTTGGTCGCTTCGATTCAAACCACGCCAATCTTTCCTTTTTCCAATTCAGTCGAGGTCGCCCCTTTCTTCTGCTACCCGATTCGGGTATCGATTGGAAAATCTTCTGGGTTGGAGCTTGCTTTCCATTCCCATAAAATGAACCAGTCAGCGGAGCCTTTGGGCTTTAATTCGCTACCTTATGGTCAGTTCTGCGTAGAGCTCGTACAGCTCATCGTTAAATTTCCTTCGATACTCGCCGTTGGCATCACAGGAAGGACCACAAATCTTTCGGAGAACTTTTCTCTCAAATACTCCAAGGGCCATCTCATCTTCTCTTGACACTTCACATAATTCCGAGCCGTACATTAGGACTCATATGATAAGAGACTTATGTGTATAGCGTGATCTTCGCCTGTCGAGAGAGGACTTTACTTCTCAATTGCCTACTTACTCCGAAGTAACACTTGTTGGCAAGAGTGTTTCTCCTTTGGATTTCGACTATCGATGAGATAAACAAGGAAAATTTAGTGTGAGACCCAAAAAATAAAAAGGATTTGCTACCGGCATGCAATCTCGTTTTTATATGAAAGTGTACAACAAACCCAAGTAACTATCAACTTGCTTGGTTTTGTCGTTACACAACATTTTTTTTTGTATGAAAGCCAAAAATCGTATCAAAGTATAATCAAAGTTACTTGGAAGTTGCTTGGTTTTGTTCTTACACAAAATTGTTTCTTGTATGAAAGGAAAAAATCGTGTTTTTTAAAAACTCTGTAACTCTTTATCGTGGTCAATGTATCCATAACTACGTCAAAAAAATTCCTGCACATGTGCATAAAAAAACTTTGGGGTCTTATCTTTTCATAATTAAAAAAGTTGTATACAAAAATTGATATTTGATGAAGATATGGGCAGCTACGCAAATCCTTAATTTCCCAACATTTTGAAAAACCTAGTTACTTGGTTTTGTTGTGTCACGGGAGATCTTCGATAGATAGAAATTAAACAGTGTCGGGGATAGGACACCACCCTGTGGCACCCCCTGTCTAATACGTCTAGGTTTTGATGTTGCGTTTCTAAAGTTAACCGACGCCTGCCGTCCGTTCAAATAATTAGCGGTCCATCTCTTCAAACCATCAGGTATCTGTTTTCGCAAACAGATCTTGTATGAGAGTGGCATGGTTGACTGTGTCAAAAGCATTCGACAGGTCAAGTGCCACTAACACAGTCCTGTGATTTGCTTGGTTTTGATTTAGGCCGCTATTTATTTGCGTTGTAATGGCATTGAGTGCGGTGGTGGTGCTGTGCAGCTTACGGAAGCCATGTTGATGACTAGCCAGGTGCAGATTTGCAGTATAACACGGGAGCAAAATGGACTCTAGCGTCTTCACTACCGGTGACAAAAGCGATATAGGGCGATATGAATCGCCTATGTTTGCCGGTTTTCTAGGTTTAGTAATGGAACCACTCTCGCCTTTTTCCATATTTCAGGAATGACGAAAGTGTTCAGTGAAAGACTAAATAGAGCCGCTAAGTATTTGTGTCCCTCCTGGCCTAGATGTTTCAGCATCTTCATGGCAATGCCGTCGGGGCCGATGGATTTTGAGGACTTAGCCTGTCTGATGGCTTCCTTGACCTCTGAGGCGGTGATGACAATGGGCGTATTTTGGTTTTTATATTTACGCGGCTGTCGCATGGTTCTACGTTTAGCTCTATCGGGCGGGGAATGTAGTAAAAATTGTTTACAGAAGGAGTTCGCACATCCCTTAGGGTCCTTCTTCACCCTGTCACCGAACGTAATATCTACTTTATCCTTGTGTTGCGTTGGAATAGATAGAGCTTTGACCGTAGTCCATAATTTGCCAACACCATCAGAGAGGTTGCATTGCTCTAGGTGTTGTTTCCATTTGGCCAGTTTATGTTTATCGACCAACCTACGAATTTCCGCGTTGAGATTCCTTATACGGGGGTCTGCGCACTTCATCTCTTTCTCTAGCCATGACCGCTGCCTCCGCGGGGAAATTTGGTCTTATTTGAGATATTCGACCCGAAGGAATGAAGCGTTTAGAGGCCAAGTCAATGATGTTGCGGAAGTCTCGTTCGCCTTTGCGTACGTCCGTAGGAATGGATAGAGCAGCCAAGGATTCGTCCGTATATGTCTGAAAACTGTCCCAGTCCGCCTTGGTAAAGTTAATATATGTACCATGCTCAGGTGTAATAAAGTCCGTCGGTTGTTGTTGTTGTTGTAGCGAGGTGTAGCCCTGCCTTAAAGTCAGACAGGATCACCCCGAGTGTATTGCTCTTGGCCGGATCGATATAAGAAAACGGCCCGGGTCGTTTCGGCACGATGGGTACAGCACAAGTACTGGTACCGTTCTCGTAGAACCGGCAATACAAGAAACTAGCCATGTAGGCCATGTAGGTCATTTAGCGTTACCCAGGGTGCACCAACGGGGAGGCGACCTACTCTTACACCCCAGTCCGTCGGTCGTTCGATGGTAATGACTATTGGGAGATGGTCAGACGCCAACGTGAGTATAGGTTGTTGTTGTTGTAACGACGTGTAGCCCTGCCTAAATGTCAGACAGGGTCACCTGTTGTTGTTGTTGTTGTTGTAACGAAGCGTAGCCCTGCCCAGCGTGTACTTTTCCTTAACCTAAACTGTCATCAATTTCTTCTAACGGGAGTCCTAGGAAACTTGCAGTTTCAACAGGGTTGGACCAGAGGGAGATGGGTGTTAGAAGAGTGGGCTCCGAAGAGCAGATAAATAAATGGTTGGTATTATGGGGTGACGAGCCGCATGCCGGACATTCATTCGGCACGTCAAGGTCTAGTCTGGATAAGTAGGAGTTTAACCTGCTACAGTATCCAGAGCGTAATTGAGCCAGAGTGACCCTTGTCTCTCGAGGAAGATGACGCTCCTCAGCCGCGACGCGAGGTGGTTTGGCGTGCAAAACGGCGTTCAGTGGACAGAGCGAGACATAATACGCAACGGACGTGTCATGGATGTGCTTCAGGGCCTGCGTATGTACCTTTGGATCAAACGGCGAAAGTGTGAGGTGCCGGATCTCATCAAAATGCTCACGTAGATGTGCCCTTACGGTCCTAGGAGGTGGCTCATACTCAAGCAGTAGTCTGTTGGGATGTTGTGGTTTGCAACAGTTCAACAGGTACTGCTTGTTTAGCATTTCATTGTGCTCCAAAACTGGGAGCATTTCCACCTCATGATGTAAATGATGTTTTGGAGACATAAGGACGCATCCCGTGGCGGTTCTGAGTGCGGTATTTTGGCAGGCCTGCAGTCTTTTCCAATGAACCTCAGCAAGCCCCGGCGACCATATCGGCGACGCGTAATTCAGGATCGGCCGACCAATTGCTTTATAGGTTGCCAGCAACGTTTCTTTGTCTTTACCCCAAGTGCTGCCGGCTAGCGACTTGAGAATTTTGTTGCGGCTTTGTAGCTTAGAGACAATTGCGGTTGAATGAGCAGCGAATTTGTGCATGGGGTCGAAAGTTACCCCTAAGATTTTGGGGTGAGAGACAGTAGGTAATTTTTGATCACCTACGTAGAATTCTAACTCCATGCCAACTTGCGCCGTCCAGGTCGTGAATAGTGTCGCCGAGGACTTCGTTGGCGACAATGTCAGGCTCCTGGCAGTGAAAAACTCAACAAGAGAGGGGAGATAACCATTGATCCTGGAGCATAGCTCATCAACGGAAGTGCCAGTAGCCAGGATCGTACAATCGTCTGCGTAAGAGACAATCGAGACTCCATCTGGTGGGGAAGGAAGCCTCGAAATATAAAGATTAAACAGAAGCGGGGAAAGGACACCCCCCTGCGGTACCCCTTGTTTAATCTTTCTCGGTTTTGATTTTTTGTTTCTGAAAACTACAGACGATTGACGACCACTCAGATAATTGGCGGACCAACGCTTAAGACAGGGGGGGAGCGATGAATCTTCCAAATCGGATACCAGTTGTCCATGATTTACTGTGTCAAAAGCTTGAGACAGGTCAAGAGCAACTAGAACCGTCCTGTGATGAGGGCTTTTCTGGTTGAGTCCGTCAGTTATCTGAGTGTTAATGGCATTTAGAGCAGATGTTGTGCTCCGTATTTTTCTAAAGCCATGTTGGTGCTCGGCTAACCTCAACTTTGATGTATAAAGAGGAAGTAATACCGCCTCCAATGTCTTCACTACTGGCGAGAGGAGCGATATCGGACGATAAGACTCCCCTACGTTAGCTGGCTTGCCAGGCTTTAGTAGTGGGACCACGACTGCCTGTTTCCATTTTTCAGGTATGACAGAAGTGGCCAGGGACAAATTGAAGACGGTAGTGAGGTATTTTACTCCCTCTTCGCCGATGTGTTTTAAATGCACCATGGCTATGTCGTCAGGGCCCATAGCTTTAGAGTTTTTGGCTTTCCTGATGGCCACTCGAACCTCTGTAGCGGTGATGGAAACGGGGGCATTGTTTTTGTGTTTATGCGCACACCTGAAGATCCTACGTCTGTCCCTGTCCTGTGCAGGGTGTGGTACAAACTGTCGGCAAAAGGCCGTTGCACTTTTCTTCGGGTCACTAAACGTCTTATCACCAAAGGTGATGTCTACGTTTTTTGGTGGGCCCGTCGAATTTGACAGGGATTTGACTGTGGACCATAATTTTCCAACACCGGTAGAGAGGTTACAAGACCTCAGATGCTCCTCCCATTTGGCATGTTTGTGTTCATCTACCAACCGTCTGATTTCCGCGTTGAGACCACTGATCTGTGGGTCTGCGGGATCGATGCTACGTATATGGTCACGTTCATTGGCCAGGGCTGCAGCTTCAGTTGGGAAGTTTGGCCGTATATTCTGTATTCTCCCAGCTGGTATAAAAAGGGCTGCAGCTCTATTTATGACCTTACGTATTTCCTTTTCACCTTGGCGTACGTCAGTCGGTATGGGAAGAGCACTAAAGGAGCTCTCAGTAAACTCAGTAAAGCCAACCCAGTCAGCCCTCCTGAAGTTTACGTAGGATCTCTTCTCAGAGGTGGTGAAATCCGGGGCACGATCAACGGACAGGATGATTGGCAGGTGATCTGATGCCAAAGCCACCATTGGGCGCCAGTTTATGCAGTTTATTAGACCTGGACTAACAATTGTTATGTCCGGGGAGCTACTGCAATTTACTGCCATCCTCGTGGGGGCGTCCGTGTTCACCGCGCAGAATGTGGAAGCGTCAATTTGCTCGGCTATTTCCCGTCCTCTGCCGTCAGCAGAATGGCGTGAATGCCACATGTCATGGTGTGCATTAAAATCGCCCATAATGACACGGTTATCGCCCCGTAGGAAATCGCTTAAATCAGGGCGATAACTTCTGGGACAACAGGTGACGGGAGGTATGTAGATGTTTATCAGCTCGAGATCAACACCTCCAGCTGAAATGACAATACCCTGTCGCTCTAAGGGTATGTCCTCTTGGTCGGTGTTGAATGCAAATTCCCTATACCGCACGGTTTGGTGGATGATGAACGCAAGACCACCCCCACCGTCCGTACGATCATGCCGGAGAATGTGGTAGCCACCACTCGCTCGGAGATCCGAGTGGGTGCCAAGTTTAGTCTCCTGGATTGCAGCAATTTTGATGGAGTTTTGCTGCATAAACTTGGTGATCTCCACAATCTTGCCAGTTATACCATTGCAGTTTAATTGCATTATTTTGAAATGCGGGGGAGAGGCAATGGTCACTCTGGGAGTCAGGGACTGGTGCGCTCGCCGTGGAGGTAATATGCTAGTCCGTGATCGTCGTCGCAGTCCTGAAGGCGACAAATTCCGCTCGTTGGGAAACGAGGTAGAATTTGTCGGCAATGTGGGCTGCACAGCTCGACAACACGGCGCAACATACGCATCAGTCCATAGATTTCTGTTTGCGAGCCCTGAGCATATGCGCAGGTGACATTGGCCAAGGCAGATATTGCACTTGACCGATGGCACTCTGGACGCATATATTCTGTGCCGACAAACAGTGCACATAGTGTGAGGGACCAGGAGCTGATGGCCTTGATTCACACTTGTGCCGGTACCGGAAGAAGTAGAGGGGAGGAGAATATTTTGGGGCGGGAGTTGTAGCTCAGCAGTGCTCACAACATCTATAGATGTGCTACGTAGGGAGTAGCTATGAGCTGCTGTGTGAGGTGTTAGCGCGCTAGGGCGCGAGCTACAACTGGGAACACACAATGTTTGCTGAGCAATAGATATATTGCGAAGGGGAGGCGATAGCGCTACGCCGGAGCGTCGCGAGCCACGGGACGTTCTAAGACGTGAACAGCAAGGCGCCACGAAGGTTTTAAAAAAACTAAGAGGCCGGTGTGTCTTTGGATCTAGTCCGGAACAACTAGACTTGTGTAGCCAACCTTTACAAGATGTGCATTGCACCGAATGCGAACATCTGGTATAAATTTTCTTCCGGCACACGCAGCAGAACCATTCTGTTGGACCAGGGTTTAGCTCAACGCCAGACCGGAACAACAGAATAGGGAGCAGCCCTGCTGCAAGGAACTGCTCCAGGGATGACAATTTAAGGGGGAGGAATCGTGACACGTTAGACAGGGTCACTTCGGGTGTACTGCTCTTGGCCAGGCTGTAATAAAAAAATACAGCCTGGGTCGTTTCGGTACGAAGGGTACTGCGCAAGCACATGTACCTTTCTCGCAGAACCGGCAGTACGTAGAAACGTGTCACCTCGAGTGTATTGCTCTTGGCCGGGTCGATATAAGAAAACGGCCCGGGTCGTTTCGGCACGATGGGTACAGCACAAGTACTGGTACCGTTCTCGTAGATCCGGCAATACAAGAAACTTATAGGTCGCCAATTAGTGTTGTTCAATAGTCCTGCACTTACGATGGAAATATCTGGCGAACTATAGCAGTTACCCGATACTCTCGTTGGGGCGTCTCCATTCAATGTACAGAAAGCCGTATCATCTATTTGTTCTGCAAGTACATGCCCCCTATTGTCTGCTGGCAAGTTTGAGTGCCACATGTCGTGGTGCGCATTGAAGTCGCCCAGGATCACGTAATAGCAAGCTAATGTCGGGGTGATAACCGGTGGGGCAACTTGAGACAGGGGGTATGTAGATGTTAATGATTTGCAGATCGACATCTCCTGTACGGATGGTAATACCTTGGCTTTCTAAGATATCATCCGTTCCTTCGATGTCGGTATCAAATAGATGATACTGTCAAATTAGTTATCTCTGCGATCTTACCAGTTAATCCGTTACAGTTGTGCTGTAAGATTTGGAAGTGCGCCGGTGGGGTCGATGTAGAAACAGAGAGGGACTGGTGCTCGGAGTTGCTCATGTCTAAACTGCTCTGGTGGGAGCGAGAGTGTTGAGCTGCTGCGCGTGATGTTGACGCCATAAGGCACGAGCGACAGTCTGGAGTTTGTGTGGCGGGTATAGCAAAAGTGCTGCTAGTCGTTAAGACATTATTATTATTACTATTAGTATTGCTACTAGAAAGTGGCGGTAGGGGTGCGCTTGAACGGCGCTTACCGCGGGACGCCCGAGGGCGCAAACAACAAGGGGCCACGAAAGTACTAAAGAAAGTACGGGGTCTGTGGATGTTAAGGTTAA
Organism: Campiglossa producta; assembly: GCA_964058755.1. Taxonomy (NCBI): domain Eukaryota; kingdom Metazoa; phylum Arthropoda; class Insecta; order Diptera; family Tephritidae; genus Campiglossa; species Campiglossa producta. Next base: position 133,888,338 of record CAXKVI010000001.1, read on the forward strand.
GCCCTGAACATCCAGATTTATGGAGCCATCTCTTACACGAGAAGCATTGCACAGAATGCGACCGTTTAATATATATCTTTTTGCAACAGACACTGCATATCCATTCTTTTGGTCCGGGGTTCGGCTCAACGCCCGCCCGTAACAATAGAATATCTTGCAGCCCTGCTGCAAGGGGGGAGGATGATAGTTTCGGAATGTTGTTGCAGAACAAATAGATGATACGGCTTTCTGTACATTGAACGGAGACGCCCCAACGAGAGTATCGGGTAACTGCTATAGTTCGCCAGATATTTCTATCGTAAGTGCAGGACTATTGAACAACACCAATTGGCGACCCATACTCACGTTGGCGTCTGACCATCTCCCAATAGTCATTACCATCGAACGACCGACGGACTTTATTACACCTGAGCATGGTACATATATTAACTTTACCAAGGCGGACTGGGACAGTTTTCAGACATATACGGACGAATCCTTGGCTGCTCTATCCATTCCTACGGACGTACGCAAAGGCGAACGAGACTTCCGCAACATCATTGACTCGGCCTCTAAACGCTTCATTCCTGCGGGTCGAATATCTCAAATAAGACCAAATTTCCCCGCGGAGGCAGCGGCCATGGCTAGAGAAAGAGATGAAGTGCGAAGTCTCAATCCCGCAGACCCCCGTATAAAGGATCTCAACGCGGAAATTCGTAGGTTGGTCGATAAACATATACTGGCCAAATGGAAACAACACCTAGAGCAATGCAACCTCTCTGATTGTGTTGGCAAATTATGGACTACGGTCAAAGCTCTATCTAATCCAACGCAACACAAGGATAAAGTAGATATTACTTTCGGTGATAGGGTGAAGAAGGACCCTAGGGGATGTGCGAACTCCTTCTGTAGACAATTTGTACTACATTCCCCGCCCGATAGAGCTTAACGTAGAACCATGCGACAGGCGCGTAAATATAAAAACCAAAATACGCCCATTGTCATCACTGCCTCAGAGGTCAAGGAAGCCTTCAGACAGGCTAAGCCCTCAAAATCCATCGGCCCCGACGGCATTGCCATGAAGATGCTGAAACATCTAGGCCAGGAGGGACACAAATACTTAGCGGCTCTATTCAGTCTTTCACTGAACACTTTCGTCATTCCTGAAATATGGAAAAAGGCGAGAGTGGTTCCATTACTAAAACCTAGAAAACCGGCAAACATAGGCGATTCATATCGTCCTATATCACTTTTGTCACCGGTAGTGAAGACGCTAGAGTCCATTTTGCTCCCGTATTATACTGCAAATCTGCACCTGGCTAGTCATCAACATGGCTTCCGTAAGCTGCACAGCACCACCACCGCACTCAATGCCATTACAACTCAAATAAATAGCGGCCTAAATCAAAACCAACCAAATCACAGGACTATGTTAGTGGCACTTGACCTGTCGAAAGCTTTTGACACAGTCAACCATGTCACTCTCATACAAGATCTGTTTGAGACACAGATACCTGATGGTTTAAAGAGATGGACCGCTAATTATTTGAGTGGACGGCAGGCGTCGGTTAACTTTAGAAACGCAAAATCAAAACCTAGACGTATTAGACAGGGGGTGCCACAGGGTGGTGTCCTATCCCGGACACTGTTTAATTTCTATCTATCGAAGATGCCCCCACCACCAGAGGGCGTCTCCGTCGTTTCATATGCCGACGACTGTACAATAATGGCGACTGGGAAGGGCTCCTATACTGATGAACTCTGTACGAGAATCAATGGTTACCTCTGCGACCTTTCCAGGTTTTTCACTGAGCGAGATCTGACAATATCTCCGACAAAATCAACGGCGATGCTTTTTACGACATGGACGCACCAGGTGAAAAATGAATTAGAAATTTTCGTTGATGGCACTAAGCTACCAACTGTCAGCCACCCAAAGTTATTAGGGATGACACTGGATAATACTTTTTCATTTGCTGGTCATGTGTCTGCAATGTTCTCAAAGGTACGTGGTCGCAACAAGATGCTCAAGTCACTTCCCGGCAGTACTTGGGGAAAAGACAAAGAAACGTTGCTGACTACATATAAGGCCATTGGCCGACCAGTCTTTGAATATGCTGCGCCCATATGGTCGGCTAATGTACATAACACCAACTGGACGAAGTTACAAGTCTGCCAAAATACTGCCATCAGAACTGCTACGGGATGTCTCCTCATGTCTTCCGAGTCTCACCTCCATCAGGAGGCAAAACTGCTCAATGTAAAAGAGCATGCGGAAATGCTAAGCAGGCAATTCCTTCTGAACTGCCACAAGCCAGCACATCCAAACCGTCATCTTTTGGACATAGATCCGCCCCCGAGAGACATAAGGAGACATCTCCGTAAGCACTATGATGAGATCCGGCATCATATTACCTTGCCGTTTGATCTGCAGAATCATAAGCGGGCTCTAACCGACATCCACACCGAGTCGGTAGACACTTTTGTCGGATCTCTACCTGTGAATCCCGTTCTGAACAGTCCTCCACCGGATATTGCTGAAGAAGAACGCACCTTACCAAGGGAGACAAGAGTGACCTTGGCACAGCTTAGGTCTGGATATAGTGTAAGGTTAAACTCCTACTTATCCAGACTTAATGATACAGTCTTAAATACATGCCCTGCATGTGGTAGGACCCCCCATGAAACTCGATGAAGATCTTCGGAATGATCATACACTCTAGACAGGGCAATGCATTGTTAACAACAAAACCAACAACAACAACAACAAGTCATCCTGCACCTGTTGTTTCCATTTCAGTCGAGGCTTCCCCCTTCTTCTGCTGCCGAATTCGGGTGTCGATAGGAAAACTTTCTGTGCTGGAGCTTCTTTTTCATTCGCATAACATGACCCAGCCAGCGGAGCCTTTGGGTTTTAATCCGCCGAACTATGTCAGGTCTGCGTAAAGCTCGTACAGCTCATGGTTAAATTTCCTTCGATACTCGCCGTTGGCATTACGGGAAGGACCATAAATCTTCCGGACAACTTTTCTCTCAAATACTCCAAGGGCCATCTCATCTTCTCTTGACACTGTCCATGATTCCGAGCCGTACATCAGGACTGGTATGATGAGAGACTTATAGAGCGTGATCTTTGTTTGTCGATAGAGGACTTTACTTCTCAATTTCGTACTTAGTCCAAAGTAACACTTGTTGGCAAGAGTGATTCTCCGTTGGATTTCTAGACATATTATTTTCGGTGTTAATGCTGGTTCCCAAATAGACAAAGTCTCTTACCGTTTCAAACATGTAGCCATCAACGGTGACTTGGCTACCAAGGCGCAGGTGCGCCGATTCTTTCTTTGATGACAGCAGATACTTCGTCTTGTCCTCGTTCACCGCAAGACCCACTTTTTCGCTTCTTTATCCAGCCCAGACAAGGCAGCGCTTACGGCGCGGTTGTTAAGGCCAATGATATCAATATCATGGGCATACGCCAGCAATTGCACGCTCTTGTAAAAGATTGTGCCATTGCGGTTTAGCTCTGCTGCTCGAATTATCTTCTCCAGAATCAGGTTGAAGAAATCGTACGAAAGGCAGTCGCCCTGTCTGAAGCCTCGTCTGGTTTCAAATGGCTCAGAGAGGTGCTTCCCGATTCCGACGGAGCTGCTGGTATTGCTCAACGTCATTTGGTGTACGGTATACAGGCAACTCCTTTTTGCGCTGTCAAAAGCGGCTTTAAAATCGACAAAGAGGTGGTGCGTATCGATTATTTTATCATGGGTCTTCTCCAGGATTTGGCGTCTCGTTATAATAACGATCGATTTGCTATCGTAAGGCTCGTATCGCTTTCGATATGAAAAATGTTTCTGTAACTCACTCAATTTACCATGCGATAAAATAGTGGTGAAATGGAACATAGCATCTGTCATTAATAGCAAAAACGTATAATGACAAAGTGCAGTGAATTTCCAAATTGTTAATAATTAAGGTAATTGTCTACTTTAGCTGTCAACTGCTAATTAATTGGCTAAAATTATGGAAGGGGGGCTCAAAAGACCGGGTTTGGCCTCAGGAATCCGAAAGTGATTTTTTAATATTAAGCTTCTCTGAAGAGATATTTGCAAACAAAGTTGCAAGTTTTCATGTGGTTGTTGTAATTTTATTAGGCTGTACCCGGACTTGGGATGACGTAGCCCAGGGTTATTTTTTATAAGTGCGGCCGGATGCCGCCAACCCAAAAAGGTGTTTCACACATAAATAGCAGGGATTCCGCCCCAATTTTGGTATCGGACCCGGGTCATTTTTCGGTTGTTTGATCATAACTTTTCACAAAAACAAAATATTAAAAAAAGCGCTTCGGGATTCGTGATCCTGAGGCCAAACACCTTCTTTTGAGCTGTCTCTCATAATTTTAGCTAATTTATTAGCAGTTGACACCTAAAGGAAACTAATACCATATATTTCCGCTTTCGGATTATTGATCCTGGAGTCAAGACGATACCAACATCGATAAATTTGGACCACCCTTAACCATTGAACCGTCTTCTAAAATGGTACCAATTATAAAATTTATACACAGTAAAGATTATTACTTTCTAAAGCTTTAGTGCACGTTATCTTGAAACTGTGTCATTATAGAACCAGGAAAGCGATATGTATGTGCATTTGCATGCGTTCTTATTAAAATATTAAAAATTTGTCTTCCACTAATATTGAATCATTAGTACATAAATGGTACATATTCACAGCTGTAGATATTTTGTTCTACTCATTTCTGACGGATCAACTTTGGTAGCAGACATCGTGGTATGAAAACTCGTCTTTTGTTCGACTTCGGTAAAATGATGATGAAATAATCAGTTTGGCCCACTTGGATGTAAACTTCATTTTCCTCAAAGCTTTTTATATTTATGTGGTAATAAGGCGACTTACCTTTTAGTTCCTCTGATTTCAGTTATCTTTAGAGAATATAATATTTATTTAATTTTCACTGAAATCCACGTCTTGTCGATACCAAAAAATTTATTCCGACAGTACGATCACTGCTGCCAGCTCGTTTAAAAATTGGACGTAGAGTTGGGTCATTTGCTCTGAACTTGGTCAATCCCACCCGACCAACACTCACGAAAATGCCTAAAGTGTCAGTTACATAAAGCTTTATTTTGACATTACATCAAACTTTGACTTTGCCAGAAAAGTTCAGTAAACTTATTTAAACGAAGCATGGCAAATTGGAGACCTCAAAGCAAGGTTGAAATTGGCAAACTCTCAAATTTTTCTTGCTTTGCTTGCTTTGACAATCAGATGTTGATGACTTTGCTTTAATTAAAGAATAAAAAGTTGGAGGAAATAATAATAAATTCATTTTTTCTCTATTAAGTTAATAAATTACCCAAAACACTCTGAATGCAAAGAAATAAATAACGAAAAGAAATGTATAAAAGGAAGCGTCAAGGCGTTCATTGTAACATACCTCTGAAGTTGGACGCAAAGTTTTGAGGTAGCAAATGTAAGGCGAGGTTAACAAAGCTTTATGTATTTGACCCTTAAGTTTTCGAAGCTTTAGCAATAATTTTCCTGACAAATGTATCGAGAATGGGTTCAGCAAAACTATCGTAAAAGTATTACTGTTCGCCCAGTTTGTGGCAGCGGAGCTCACTTTCTCGATATCAGAATTTGATACATTTTCCGATTCGTTTTCGTGCCGTCAATGGATTGCTAACGGATCTGGTTTCGGTACGTTTACACTATCGAGAAAGTACGCAAACAGTATCAAATACGATTACTTTTTGTGCTTTAAATGGATTACTAACGGATCTGGTTTCGGTACACTTTCACTATCGAGAAAGTATCGCAAACAGTATCAAATACGGGTTGAAAATTTTTACGATAACGATAAGTTCCACATCGTTCCACATTCAAAATATACCCATATTTTTTTTTTATTTTTTTGTTTTATTTTAAGTATTATAGCAAAGAGAATATATCAACAAGAGCCGTCACTCGTTATAAATGCAAGGAAAAAGATGGATGCCGTTTTCTTTCAGGGTTTCGGTAATTTTGTTTTCCTCAGTTTTGTAAATTCGACAGCTGCTAAATTTTTGTTTCGACTCTTGTGTTATTTCATTTCTCGTCTATTTTCTTTTACACATTTTGTTTTGATTAGACAATAACATATTTATATCGAAATTACCGAAAACCTGAAAGAAAACGGCATCCATCTTTTTCGTTGCTTTCATAACGAGTGGTGGCTCTTGTTGATATATTCTCTTTGATTATAGTAAAATATAATGTACATAGTTTTAATCATAAAGATTAATACAATTAGATAGAACTAGATAATTAATGTACATTGAGTAAATGGTTAAAACTTTCCCTGCAAACCACTGCTAACCGCATTGCAAACACACACACATTTTTTATTTGACAAATTTCCCAAAATTATGTTAACCTTAACCAACCAAAAAGAAGTTGTTCCAAAGAGAATATATCAACAAGAGCCGTCACTCGTTATAAATGCAAGGAAAAAGATGGATGCCGTTTTCTTTCAGGGTTTCGGTAATTTTGTTTTCCTCAGTTTTGTAAATTCGACAGCTGCTAAATTTTTGTTTCGACTCTTGTGTTATTTCATTTCTCGTCTATTTTCTTTTACACATTTTGTTTTGATTAGACAATAACATATTTATATCGAAATTTCCGAAACCCTGAAAGAAAACGGCATCCATCTTTTTCGTTGCTTTCATAACGAGTGGTGGCTCTTGTTGATATATTCTCTTTGGTTGTTCTGAATTATATTAAAATGTGGGCCTATAAATACCAAAAGTGCGTTTAAGGGCCACTTGCATAAAAGCCGATAACGCCTAATCGGTGATTAACTTGACAGCTAACCATACAAAATACGTCAATTAAACTCCGATTAGTCGTTATCGGTTTTTATGCAAGCGGCCCTAAGGGTTAATGTGCAAACGTTCTGCCAAAAAGAGAAAACTTTGCTTATTTTGTACTATGCCAGATATTATGAGAGCGAATGAAACAGCACGAGGTACCGAGAAATATCCCAAATGTTGACAACTGTTGTCAGAAATTAAAAATTATATGTCAGATTTTTTATAAATTATTTTTCATTTCAATTTTTTCTAAAGAAAAAAGGTAAGAGAATGATTGTTTAACTAAAATTTTTTATTACATTTATTTTTATAATTTATTCCTATTTATTCCTATTTATCCAGGAGATGCGTATGCCAGCAGGGCTAGTCCCTTGCCAGATGGTCTGGCCACAGGAACATCCTTGCAGGCTTGAATTTTCATGTAGCTGAGGCGTATCCACGACAAAAAAGGAAACAACTCCGGCTCGCTGAACGCGAAGATTCAAACATGCTGGTAGCTTCACAATAATATAAAAAAAGGTATCTAAAAGTTTGCCTGACGATTCCACGAAGATTAAAACTATCCTGAATTGTTACAGAATTTGAACTTGCGTAATCTTCATGTCCATTAAACACCGGCGAAGCTTATCGGCTATTTGAATGCCTCTCGATTTGACTTTGGACCATGTCCAATAATATAAAGATGTTTTCATGTTTGCCGTGGAGAAGGGTTATCTATAACTGGTTTGGTAACCTATTCAATTATAAATGTTAACCAAAAGCTAGCTGGTTCGGTAACCGATTCAACTACATATGTTAAGCTGGAGTTATTGGTGATGTTTGTCGTAACGCTGTAGTCTTATCCAATCAGCTGATTCGACCAACCTTACTGGATTTAATGCAATCGATTATTGGTGCCATATCGTAACGCTAAGGTCGTAACCGGATCGTAGCCAACCAATTGGTTTTTGGTTTTCCGGGGTAACGATAAACAGCTGATTACCTTTTTTGTTCATTTAATTTATTTGTTTTGCATTAATTTTTCGAATTTATTGGTTTTTGCTATTTGGTGAGTTATCATTTTACATTTTTTAAGAAAATATTAATTAAGGGCCACTTGCATAAAAGCCGATAACGACTAATCGGAGTTTAATTGACGTATTTTGTATGGTTAGCTGTCAATTTAATCACCGATTAGTCGTTATCGGCTTTTATGCAAGTGGCCCTAAGATTGTGTTCATAGCTGAGTTTTGCAGTCAATCAGCGGTTTACGGTTACCGCACCAATAATCGATAAAAATGTATCGCATAGGGTTGCGTTAGGGATACGACTACAGCGTTACGACAAACATCACCAATAATTCCAGCTTTAACCATATGCTAGCTTGTTTGTTGACTTATTCAAAGAATAATTTTAACAGCATGTTAACCAAGACATTTACTGTTTCATAACATAAAGTTAGCCACATGTTAGCAGTTTCCATAACCATGTCAACAAATACTATTAACAACATGTTAGCCAAAACATTGACGACTTCAACAAATGGCTGTTAACTACATTTTAACCAAAACATTAGCCAGAGTTTGAAAGGGAAATTTTTATTTTGAAGAGTGCAGCTATACTTTATAGCAAATGGAAAATTCAATAAGTGCAATTGAGAGGCAAAGTGTAGATATGGTTAAAATTTTCACATGGCCTGACCAAAATTAGCTACTTCGGTAACCGTATGAAAAATGAATGAAACCAACTATGTAACTTGATTGCTAGCGTTAATTCTGTTTAACGCCATTTTTATCGTTTTTCCCTATTCTCTAAGTGTTAACCACACTAAAAGTCGATAAGCTCGATCAGCTGTTTTCGCTAACACTTTTATTATAGCTAGTTATCGCGGATTAATTTGATGGTGTTTAAAAGTGTTTAAGAGAAAATAATAAATTTAAGTTGAAATAAAAATGTCTTTTGAGTTTGTGGCGCTTTATTTGGTGCGAAATATTGAAAATATGGAAATGCGTTAAAGGCAAGTTAGAGAATCACAGGTTCGTTAAGAGCAAACGCCAAACCCTGGCGAAAACCTAAACGCTTGGCGAGTGGTTAAAAGTTAGGGAATCGGGCTACAGGTTTGCAGGGTTCGTTGGTTTGGATAAATGTTCGGCACAGAGAGACGGCTCAAGAGGTAGCGGCACCAATAGTTTGGATTACGGCTCGTGATGCAATGTCGCCCTGAGTCTTCCTTAAGTCCTAACGGTTTAGGAAGAGATATCATTGGGAGCCTTTTGAAATTTAAATATTCAAAGTTTATAAAAGACTTACTTATGTAGGATTCGAAACAAATCATGCCCATTTCCTTCTTCCTCATAGCGTTCTAGGAAAAAACAGCGAGCTTCCGCTATTTCAGCATTTTTAATTCAACTAATTTTTTCATTTAATTGACAGAAAACATGAAGCTTGATAAAAAACATAAACATCCGATTTATTTGCGAGACTCGTATATCAAGCGAAGTTCCAAGTTACGAGAAACTTTCGCAACTCTCCTAACCTCTCTAAAATCTGTTTTAAACCCGAGATTCTTATATCTAACGAACTATCTAGTTACGCGAAACTATCGCAATTCTCTTAAGCTCTCTAACATCTGTTCTAAATCCGAAACTCTTATATCTTACGAGCTTGGAATTTACAAGAAACTATTGCAATTCTCTTCAACTTTCCATCATCCGTTTTAAAGCCGAGACTCTTGTATCTAACGGATTTAAAGCTACGAGAAACTATCATAAATCTCCGATGTTCGTTTAAATAGGACTCTTGGTCGGGTGGGATTGAACGGTTCTTTAAAGTGAACAAGTGAACTAAGTTATTGGTTTTGGTTCTTTTTGTTCTTTTTGTTACCTTTTTCGCTTTTCTTGTTCAAGCACTCAAGGCGAACTCTTTTTAGAAGGTGAACGACTGGAAACAGCTGATTGATTGTTCTTGCACTCGCTGTTGCTATTTTCTTATGAGCTTTGATCAGTGCTACCACCTTTGTATCAATCAACGTACATTCTGCAATGAAAATTTCTCATGCAAATCAAGGTGAAGTACTGGGCGGAGTATTAAAGCAAATTTAAAGCTAAGGGTACACCTAGCGACGCGACGTGACACGACACGACGCGACCAAATATTCTTTGCATGTGTTCTTATGGACATTGTGTATCCGTACAAGTGTGAACTCTTCTTTTGACAACATACATTAAAATGTCGGTTTGTTTACAGCCTGCACATATTAAAATGTCGCCAGCACCGAATAACAGAAAAGCAATGGCGTTGTTTAACATCCTGCACACATCAACATGGCGGTCTTCTATCTTTTACCTAATGGTGGAAAGAGATGGGAAGATGGAAAGAAGTGAGACAAAAAAGGAAATTAAAAACAGGTGACAAAACTCACTTCGAAATTTTCACGCCTATGCCTATGATATCACACCTGTTTTTAACCACAATCTCAAACAGGTGTTAAACTCATTTTGGAATTTTGACGTCTATGCAGAAGAGTTTGCACTTGTATTGATACACATTGCTTATGGAGCAGGGTACACCTAGCGACAGCAGCACCACGCGACAAGATGCGACACAACAATGTTGATCAAATAGGCAACTATTTGGTCGCGTCGCGTCGCATCATGTCGCTAGGAGTACCCGTACCTTAATTAGCTAAAAAGTGAATTTACTCTATAATTTTTGTGAAATAAAGTAAAAACCATTAAATATTTCGTTATGGCGGCAAGATGAAAGCGATCTGAAATATGGAACCATTTTATTGTTACTGAAGACAACAGAGGTGGAAAATGCATTTATTGCAAAGCACTTTAAGCATTTCGGGAAACTCACACAGCAATCTTGTTAGGCATTTGGGGACGAAACATCCAACAGTTAGTTTATTTTCCGTACGACAAGAAACATCAGTGGATGATGCACAGCAGTCAACACCAACTTCTGTAATGGTATCTATTGCTTGCCAAAAAATTATTAGCAATTTTATTTTTTACTCTAACTTTTCTTAGTTTTTTGTTAGTTCCATGCTTTCATCATTTCGTATAAAACCCTATTTGAGCGAAATTACATTGTTATTAAACTCAAACTTCCTAAAAAAAGAGCTAGTGAGCAAAAAAAAGCAACACGCATTGCACGAGCAGTAGTTAACAAAAAAAAACTAATGAACTAAAAGAACAATTCCTCGATTACTTTTCTTGAGTTCGATCACTGTACATCAAATAAAACACTTAGATTCTGCTTAATAAATAGTACGCTTTATTCACTACGAAAAACCGTAGTACAATATCGCGGGTTAATTCACTGTTCAGTACTTCACTGTACCAAAGAGAATATATCAACAAGAGCCACCACTCGTTATGAAAGCAACGAAAAAGATGGATGCCGTTTTCTTTCAGGGTTTCGGTAATTTCGATATAAATATGTTATTGTCTTATCAAAACAAAATGTGTAAAAGAAAATAGACGAGAAATGAAATAACACAAGAGTCGAAACAAAAATTTACCAGCTGTCGAATTTACAAAACTGAGGAAAACAAAATTACCGAAACCCTGAAAGAAAACGGCATCCATCTTTTTCCTTGCATTTATAACGAGTGACGGCTCTTGTTGATATATTCTCTTTGACTGTACAACCCTTGAAAATAAACTGATTGATGTGCTTTGCCTTTGCGCATTTATATACCCTAGCAGACTGCAACTTCATAACCTAGAAATGTCTACACATTTCTGGGTTATTCGTGCAACAGTGTTCTCGAAACGTTTATCTATCGTCATCTCCTCTTTGTGCCACATTCGCAAATATGCGACCTGCCTCTCTCTCTCGCTCTCGCGTCATGTACCTAAATAGCTGTAGTAGTCGTAGTGACGCTAGTGGTGGAAATACGCTAGTGTTTGGAGATTAGCGATTCTTGAGAACATTCGCCACACTACCCTACACCTTAAGGTGATGGCCCAATGCACGCTTGCCTTGCTGGCTTTGCCTCGAGAAATGTCAAAATTCTTTTGAACTCCACTGAAATGTATGAAAGTTGGCCCAGTGGCAGATCTGGGTCCTCTAGCTGATGCTTCCTTACTTGACCCATGTTCCATTCGTCCGTGGATGTTATAGTCATCAGCCGCACATCTATAACGCCTTTCTTGGCCTCAGCTTTCGAACAATGCTTGCATTTCAGGTTACATGGTCACCGGGATATTGCATCAGCATTTCCGCGGTTGCTGCCTTTGCGATGCTCAATGGAAAAGTCATAACTTTGTAGTCGCTCTATCCACCGTGCCAATTGTCCTTCCGGATTACGGAACTGCAAAAGCCATTTCAACGCTGCATGGTCTGTCCTGACGTGGAATCGCTGTCCATAGAGATACTTGTGGAAATGTTTGATGCACTCCACCAATGCCAGTAGTTTTTTTCGCGTTACGCAATAGTTTCTTTCGGGCTGCCCAATTGTGCGGCTATAGTACGCCACTACCTTCTCCTGCCCATCGACAATCTGTGACAAAACTCCTCCTATCGCATAACCGCTTGCGTCTGTATCCAAAATAAATGTTGAACCTGGGATTGGATACGCTAACATTGGCGCTGTGCACAGTCGTTCCTTTAAGGTTTGGAATGACGAAGGAGCAGTGAACAGCTCGGAGATGGGAGACAGCCTGCTGGACGGGGAAGACCTCAACGTCACAGTGATAGCAGCTAGTCCTGAGCGCAGCAATGTCGATACTGCCACAGTTAGTAGGATCTCGGCCACGCCAAATCGTGGTCTGAACAAATCGTCGTTGAAAGATAAGCCTCCAGACGAGGTGGAACTCGACGATTCGGCGGTGGCAGGGAAGTCTGAGCGCTCTCATGTTGGTGGTGATTCAGATAAACCTGCACAAATCTAAAGCAGCCTCGGCTGCTTGAATCAGTCGTCTCGCTAAAGGCGACATAGATGTGGTCCTCATCCAAGAACCCTGGGTCAACAGCTCAAGGATTTGCGGTTTGGGGACTAAGGGTTTTAAGCTTATCCGAGCCAGCGAGGAGGGCAGGGTTAGAGCCTGTATTTTGGTTAAGTCTGAGCTGAATGCCTTTCTCTTGCCCAACTATAGCAATGGTGACGTTACAGCTGCCAGTTTAACAGTCGACGGTACCAGTCTGACGATGGCGTCAGTCTATATGCCCTACGACGCCGAAGAACCTCCGCCACAGAGGGAGGTAAAATACCTGGTGGCTAATTTTTCCATGGGTCATCTTATTATCGAAACTGACGCCAATGCTCATCACGTCCAGTGGGGAAGCTCCGATATCAATGCTAGAGGAGAGTCGTTGTTTGATTATTTGTTAACAACTAACCTGGTAGTTTGCAACGTGGGTAACGAACCTACCTTTATTATTAAAACCCGTAGGGAGGTCATAGATCTCACTATGTGCAGCGAAGGCGCTTATGAGTGGGTCAGAAAATGGCGCGTTCTCGATGAACACTCATTCTCCGACCACCGGTACGTAGAATTAGTTCTAGACTTTTCTGTTGAGCAGCCGGTTATGAAACGCAACCCACGTAACACTAACTGGCAGCTACACAATGAAATACTATCTAGGGACTTACCAGCACTGCCCCCACAAGTCCCCTCATCAGTAGGGGAGTTGGAGAATCTGGTAAAAACCTTTACAACGGCGCTCTCGAATGCCCTAGAGCAGGCTTGCCCAGTGCCAAAACCACGCGGTAAACATAGGCCGCATTGGTGGTCCTACGACCTGGACTCGCTCCGTAAATCATGTAGGACACAATTTAATAAGGCCAAGAGCCTTGGCACGGAGACTCAATGGTTCGAATATAAAGTTAAACTCAGGGCCTACAAAAAAGCTCTGAGGCAGGCGAAGAGAGTATCGTGGAGAAATTTCTGCACTGGGGTCGAAAATGTCGACGATACAGCGAGACTTAGACTAGTGCTCTCAAAAACTCATACAGCCACAAGCTATTGGCGCAAACCTGACGGATCCTGGACCAGCACGGATAGAGAAACCCTAGAGCTGCTCTTGAATACGCACTTCCCAGGGAACTTGCATGAGGAACCCCTAGCACCTACAACAAACGTGGCTGTACACATACCCATCACGGAGGAAAAGGTTAGGTGGGCGGTTAAAAGCTTCGAACCGTTCAAGCCTGCCGGGCCAGACGGGATTATTCCCACACAACTCATAAACACGCTGGAGACATCAGCCAAATGGCTGGTAATTCTCTATACAGCCTGCCTGGCTCTTAGCTACATTCCGTGCTCCTGGAGAAGTGCCACGGTAGTGTTTATTCCTAAGGCGGGGAAGGCGTCTCATTACGAGCCCAAGGACTATAGGCCGATCAGTCTCTCATCATTTGTGCTCAAGACCTTCGAGAGGATAATAAATGACTACCTCTCCTCTACTATTGATAGCAACCTGATCTGTAGCTATCAGCATGCATACACCAAGGGGAAATCTACAGAAACTGCGCTTCACAGCCTAGTTTTTGTTATTGAAAAATCGCTGTATGAAAAGGAGTACTGTCTTCTGGCCTTTTTAGATATTGACGGAGCCTTCAACAACATAAGCCCTGATGCTATAAACACAGCTTTAACAAGTCTGGGCATAAGCAGGTGTCTTATTGGACTTATTGATCAACTGCTAAGGGGTAGACGAATAGTTTCATCACTGGGATCTGTTGACTTATCACGCTATGTCACAAGGGGAACGCCTCAGGGTGGTGTTCTCCCCCCGCTTCTATGGAACCTCACTGTCAACTCGATGCTGCGAGACACAAGCTGGGGGGCCGGAAGGTAGTGGCATATGCATATGACTTAGCTATAGTATACAGGGGCAAATTCCCACAAACCCTGTGCGACTTGATGCAAGTAGCACTGAGAGAGGTTTCCTCATGGTGCTTGCGCTGCGGACTGAGCATCAACCCGGGAAAAGTAGAACTGGTCCTTTTCACCTACCGCTAATACTACCAAAACTGAATAACGTGCACCTGAACTTGGCTGACAAAGCCAAGTTCTTGGGCACAGTTCTGGATAGGAAACTAACCTGGAAGGAGAATGTTCTTCAGCGCCAGAAGAAAGCGTGTATTGCACTCTACACGTGCAAAAGAGCCATTGGAAAGAAATGGGGGCTCAGCCCCAAAATATGCAAATGGATCTACACTGCAATCATTCGACCAATCATGCTCTATGGAGTTGTGGTATGGTGGCCTGCGCTGAGCAAGGCAACAAACCTTAATCTGCTAGGTAAAGTACACAGATCTTGCATGATCTGTATAAGCGGTGCGTTAAGAACAACGCCCAATGAAGCACTCCAGGCCATTCTTGGAATTTTGCCACTCGATCTGGAAGGGCACCGAGTAGCAGCAGCATCGGCTCTGCGTCTAAGGGAAACGTCCGGCTGGGGCGCAAGCACTACTGGACACGCCTGTATTTTGGGATCCTATAGCTTTCTTCCGCTGAGCACAGATCGCTGTGCGACCACAACAGTCGGAGATAGCGGTTTTAAAATCAACATTCCCAGCAGGGAAGAATGGGAGAGCACGGATCGTAGTCCCGGCACTCATGGCGTCACTTCCATTTATACTGATGGCTCGAAGTTAGACGGCAGAGTTGGGGGAGGGGTTTATTCAAAGGATCTGAACCTTGAGCTCTCCTTCAGACTACCTGATCACTGCAGTGTCTTCCAGGCTGAAGTTTCAGCAATCATGGACGCCGCGGCTTGGATCGGCCAACGCACTATCAGACAGGACATTTTTATATTCAGCGACAGCCAGGCGGCCATCAAATCCCTTGGCTCTTACTCGTTCAACTCTTAACTGACGCTCAGCTGTCGTCGATCTCTACAAGAGATGGCCCAACAGAATCGCGTTAACCTCATATGGGTCCCGGGGCATAGGGACATTGAGGGAAATTGTAGGGCAGACGAACTTGCGAGGCAGGGCACGACCAAGCAGGTTCTTCGCGATAAAGAGCGCTTAGGTATGTCGTTTGCCACATGCAAGCTTATGCTGAAGGAGTACACACTTCGCCAAGCCAACGAAAGATGGCTGCAATCTCCAGGATGCCGGATATCCAAAGAAACCTGGCCGAAATGGGATCATAAAAGATCAAGATAAATTTATGCCCTAAGGAGAAGAGAAATCTCCATATTAATAGGCGTATTAACTGGGCACTGCCTCATTGGAAGGCACGCAGAAAGACTTGGTGTGCCCTACCGACGATGCTGTAGGAGTTGTAAGGATGATGAGGAGGAGGAAACGGTGGAGCACCTCATCTGCAACTGCCCGGCTTTAAGTGGCGCGAGAATGCGCTTTTTGGGAGTTCCCTTCCTGGTCAGCCTACGCCAGGTCGCGGAGCTGGACATAAAGGACCTGATGGCCTTCATCAAGTCATCTAAATGGTTAGAGGAGGAGTAACGGTGTCGGCATAGGAAAGTCAGTCCCTGGATTCTGCTATGTGGAGAATTCCGTTAATACCGGGATTTTCCATATGGCAGGGTCCCGGAACTGACTTTCCTAGTGTTGGTGGTATCACAACGGGCCTAGGTGTGCCTCTGCGGCAGCCACTTGAACCTAACCTAACCTATGCCTCCAATTGTCTGCTGGCAAGTTTGAGTGCCACATGTCGTGGTGCGCATTGAAGTCGCCCAGGATCACGCGGTTATCACCTCGTAATAGCAAGCTAATGTCGGGGTGATAACCGGTGGGGAAACTTGAGACAGGGGGTATGTAGATGTTAATGATTTGCAGATCGACATCTCCTGTACGGATGGTAATACCTTCGTTCCTTCGATGTCGGTATCAAATAGATAATACTGTACAGAGTTGTGCGTTATGAACGCTAGACCACCTCCCAGACCTCCTGTTACTCTATGACGGTCTTTCCGGTGGATGTTATATCCGCCATAGGTAATGAGGTCCGACCTAGGACTGAGCTTGGTTTCTTGGACTGCGGCAAGTTTTATGTCATATTGCGTCATCAGATTAGTTACCTCTGCGATCTTACCAGTTAATCCGTTACAGTTGTGCTGTAAGATTTGGAAGTGCGCCGGTGGGGTCGATGTCGAGTTAACCATAGGCGTGAGAGACGGATGTGTTCGCCCAGGTGTTGGTAGGCTAAGACCAAGGCTGTGCCTCAGCCTAGTTAGCTGTGGACCTGGTGTAACCGGGTTGGCTGGCGTCGTAGGTTGAGGTGTGTTACAGCATGGTGCGATGAACGCATCCGTCCAGAGGTTCCTGTTAGCGAGCCCAGAGCATAGAGGTAGATCAAGCAAACATTTCTAACTCCAACCTATTTTGAAAAAATAAAATTTTTCTGTATACAAAGAACAATGGAATCAATGGCCGAACCCCGGACCAAAAGAATGGATATGCAGTGTCTGTTGCAAAAAGATATATATTAAACGGTCGCATTCTGTGCAATGCTTCTCGTGTAAGAGATGGCTCCATAAATCTGGATGTTCAGGGCTTAACCTTAACATCCACAGACCCTAAGCCTAAGCAGTTATTGCATTTGACTGATGACGCGAGCGTGTATAAGCTTTGCCGACAAACAGTACTCGTAGAGACAGGTGCGAGAAGATGTTGATGCTGACTCACGTGAGAATTTAAACGGGAGGGGGGGCGATATAGAAACAGAGAGAGACTGGTGCTCGGAGTTGCTCATGTCTAAACTGCTCCGCTGGGAGCCACGAAAGTACTAAAGAAAGTACGGGGTCTGTGGATGTTAAGGTTAAGCCCTGAACATCCAGATTTATGGCGCCATCTCTTACACGAGAAGCATTTCACAGAATGCGACCGTTTAATATATATCTTTTTGCAACAGACACTGCATATCCATTCTTTTGGTCCGGGGTTCGGCCATTGATTCCATTGTTCATTGTATACAGAAAAATTTTATTTTTTCAAAATAGGTTGGAGTTAGAAATGTTTGCTTGATCTTTCACGTTTAAAGTGACCAGCAGTAATTAGCTAAGATGGTTCTTTCCTGTCAAGAAACAATCGCCAATCTTGCGGGCAATGCTCGTGCGGCGAACAATTTATTCACATCAACGCAATACACCAGATTATTGTCGGTATCATCAGTATCGAAAACTCGTTCAAACGATGTTAGTTCTTTATCCCGGCCAAGTGTAACT
This sequence comes from Campiglossa producta, assembly GCA_964058755.1. Classification (NCBI taxonomy): domain Eukaryota; kingdom Metazoa; phylum Arthropoda; class Insecta; order Diptera; family Tephritidae; genus Campiglossa; species Campiglossa producta. Next base: position 133,906,316 of record CAXKVI010000001.1, read on the forward strand.
TTGAAGTCATTTTCTACCAAATTCCACTGCTTCTCTGTTTGCCTTATAGACAAATCCAAATCCGCACAAGATCACAATAGTCCTGATAGGTCACAAAATGACCCTCCGTTCCTCTTGTCCCAGTTGGAATATACGGTTGGTCAATTCGCTTGTTTGAAAATTGAGGGTTGGTTTCAGAAACACTTTCTGGTTTTCTGTCCACAGTCGCCTCATCCGCTTTTTCTCTCAGGATTGGTTTTGAAAAAGACAGTACATCAGCATATTTTATGCAGTGACGAGATTTATAGCGGTAACCATCGATACTAGTTTGGCAGAAGTAGCAATCATTGGGCTTGTGATATATTTGATAATGCCAAGCCATAGGCGTCACAAATGGTAAACTCTGGTCATTAGTAGTAGTAGTAGTAGTATATATTTATTTTAAACAAATCGAAATACAGCATATGACTTAGGCTACTATGCACAAACATATAAACAAAATAAATAAAAATTGAGAATTGCGACAATAACAGAATATGTTGCGTGTCGCACTGCATGTTAAATAAATTACTTACGTATAAGCTATGAGAATTCGTTTAATATCAAATTCCTGAATTTAATGCTGTCTGCAAGAAACTTGGCAAGAGAAATGAAATTATAACCATTTAAAATAGCAATGACCTTCGCCATATCTAAAGTTCTTTCCCCAAAATAAAGCAAACGGAAATTGTTATATATAGGACATGATCCAATAAGGTGAAAAGCGTATTCTGCCATCCGCAAATTACACACTGTGCAAAGTGGAGACGATATGTTTTTGTAAGCTCTAGCGTTCAGGTTCAGCAGACCTCCCCTTGCTCGTAGAATTAAACCAACGGCATAAGCACTGAAATCATCCGTGAAATATGAACTCTCTAAGGGCACTAAAATATTGTAAAGATCGTGAGAAGTAGACTTTTGTGCCATATCTAGGAACATATTTGTATTACTCTCAGCAAGGCGATCTAAGAGCGAAGACGTGAAAGCCTGAATATTAGCTACTGAGAATTCCGTAATGAAAGGTAAGTTAACCCTGATCGCAAGTTCTTTCCAACCGTTTGCCCAAGATATCCCCAGCTTGGCAGTCTCCTCCGCCAGGAGGCGGGGGAGTCTGTGATGAGTAAGACTAAGACAACGAGAAATATAAAGCATGTGTAGACGGAGTGTATGTAAATATAGGGGCTGCAAACCTGTTTCCAGATGCAGCATATAATTTGGCGTATTAGAGGGAAGAAAAATCAGTTTTTTTATAAAAAATCTGAAGAGTTTTTCTACTTGGTCAAATTGGGTGACACCCCATACTTGTGCGCCATAAAACATGATGGACCTGGAAGCAGCCTCAAAGATTTTTAATTTCTGACTCAATGAGATACGCGGGTTGTTAATGTAGCTCAACCACGTTGCGCAAATAGCGTTTTTTGCATCCACCAACTTTGAATCTAAGTGCTTAGTAAAAGATAACTGGCAAGTGAGGAGAACACCTAAGTATTTGTATTCGTTAACTTTTTCAATGTCTTCGCTGCCATAAGACCATTTCCACGAACTAGGTATTCTACCACCTTTCCTAAATATCATGATTTTTGACTTACTCAGGTTTACAGTTAGTGCCCATTGGCTACAGTAGTCGCGGAGGGAGTTTATCATTACCTGTAGCTGTTCGGGAGATTCGGCAAGTAGTACCAAATCATCAGCATACATAAGCACCTTTATCTTATTGTTACCAATCATCACACCTCCGGGCAGATAGTCATTCAAGTCATTTAGGTACAATGAGAATAAAATCGGACTTAAAAGGCAGCCTTGACGGACCCCGTGGTTTACAGGGAAAGATTCGGACAGTTCGCCGTCGAACAAAACCTTACAAGACGTATTCGCGTAGATAAGGCTCAGAATTTCAATCATATGAGTAGAAAGACCGTAGGAGGCTAGTTTATAAAAGAGCATATTGCGGGGAATCGTGTCAAAAGCACACGAGAAGTCTACGAAGAAGACAAAAGTTCTCCTGTTGCGTGAAAAGTTTAGATTGACAATGCTTGAGAGCACAAAGATATTGTCTATCGTCGAGTAACCCCTGCGAAAACCGGCTTGGGACTCATCCAAGATGCTGTTAGAATCGATCCACGCATTTATGCGATTAAGTAAGAGCCCAGAAAAAATTTTGTAAATAGTATCTAAAAGAGACAAACCTCTGTAATTTGTGGTAGTGTTAGGGTCACCTTTTTTGAAAAGGGCGATCAAAATTGAGGAACTAAAAGAAGAAGGCAGCTGCTTTCTCATGTATATAAAATTTAGAAGCGCCAACAGTTCGTTGAGAAAACATTGCGGAGCAAATTTATAAAACTCGTAACATATGCCATCTTGCCCTGGGGCTTTTTTGCATTTGGTACTGTCTATAACCAGTTGGAGTTCCCAGTAGTCGAAAGGAGCATCGAGAAAGGAATCAGAACGCTGAGGCAGAGCCCAATGCACACACGAGTTAATGTTGTTGCGAAAAAGAAGATCCTTGAAATGGGAATAAAAATCATGTATTTGGAGGTTGCTGCTTACTTTACCGCGGACCTTTTTGAGGGAGTTTGCTAAACGCCACCAATCGCACGAGTTTCTAACAGTGTTAAGCTGCTCTATCTCTTTACATCTCCACTCTAGTTTCTTCCGGTTGCAAAGCGTAGTATATTCTTTACGGAAGGCGAGGTACTTAATTCTATCGCTTTCAAGATTGCTCTTTCTCAGCACATTTAATGCATTCATTACTTTTCTGCGTAAGTTTGAGCACTGGCTGTCAAACCACTCATTTTTCGGCGAGAAGCGATAGGTCCCTTTGGTTATTTGCGCTGCC